>PVKS010021994.1:0-34376 GCA_004027875.1 Aplodontia rufa | reverse complement strand
TAAATTTCTGAATAAACAATAAGTTCTGATAAAAAATTGGTTCTCTCTGTCTCTTTCATTGTTCTTCTCTTTAAAAAGAACAGCAAGGATGATAGAATTTTCATTCTTCATTATGTGTAATATCATATATATATATATATACAATATCATCTTTCATATAATATTTATATCTTACATTCTACCTTATTGTGGGATATATATGTGTATTTAAAGTTAGAAATATATAATTATATATAATTTAAAGCTTCATTTATACTGATCTATTATCTACTATATCTATCATCTCTCTATATTTCTGTATCACTAGCTAAATACTAGTAATTAATCATGTATTGGTTTATCTATTATCTGAGCATTTACTTATATTTGTATAGATGACTAGCTACGTATCATCTACCTGTAATCTCTGTCATTGCTTATCAATCCTGTATCTATTATCAGTCTATTGCCTGTAAATTATCCATCTCTTTACCAACCTATATATCTATCAACTAACATCTATTTCTGTCTTCCTATCTATATACCATCTATATCATCTATCAATCAATCTATCACCTGTCTATATGTATGATTGAACTTCAATCTCTATTTTTCCACCAATCCTTCCCTCTTTGATCTATCTATTCATCTGCCTTTCACATACCTAGTTATTGACTGTTACTCAATTTCTGACACATCAGTTCCTAGCATCTTAGTCTCCTTTGTTCACATGCTTACAGATTTCAAAATACTGACAGGCATCTGAGTAAACCATATCCAAAGATTTAAAGCTGTCAACTCTCCTCATCATTCCTTTCCAGCAGATGATCACATTAGAAGAGTATAACTTTCCTCTTATGAATTCCAGTTGTCAACTTTGACTCTCACATTCTATGCAAGACACCAACATTTCATTTCTGCTAATGCTACAAGTTTGTATTGAAGTTTCTACCTTAACTATTATTTTCAAAATTTACGTTCATCTGGGTTTGTTTTTCTAACACTTATTTTTATGTGTGGTGATGGGGTTTGAACCTGGGTCCTTGTGCACGCCAGGCAAGCAGTGTACGTATGAGCCAGTGCGCCAGCTCCAAACATAAATTAATAAAAAAGTTATAGAAATCTAGTACAGTAAAG
Source organism: Aplodontia rufa (assembly GCA_004027875.1). Lineage (NCBI taxonomy): Eukaryota > Metazoa > Chordata > Mammalia > Rodentia > Aplodontiidae > Aplodontia > Aplodontia rufa. The sequence continues at coordinate 33,260 of PVKS010021994.1, read as the reverse complement.
GAAGTAAAGGGGGAGAAGAGAGGAAGCGTGGTAGGGGGAAAATGGACGGTTAAGTGGGGAAGAGAAAACATATTTTGCACCCGTAGGAAACTAAATCATTTCCACAAAATGAGTTTCAAAGGGAAAGTTTTGGAAGCAAAGAGCCAGGAGACATGAGGAAAGAGAAGGGAGTGCTGGGGTCGGTTATTGGAACATTCAGTGGATAAATTACTCATCTACCTCCCAGCTAAAATCTGATCATCACTGATGGCTCAACCTGGCTGTCATCTGGAGCAGAGATGACACATTTATTGTGGGTTACATGGCCCCTTTTATGCACTTTGCTTACATAAAATTCGATCAATATTACAAGCAAAATTTTAGCTTTCAACAATTGATTATGTTCCCTAAGGGGAAATGCCCTGAACTTAACAGAACCTTCACTTGGGTGTTCATGTTTGGAAGGGAGAAGACTTTAGTGATTAAATGTATTCATATTTCTTTTAAAACCAAAGTATTAACTGAATGTGATAAATATGTATTTATTCAGCTGTACAGTTACATAAAATAAAAATGTTCTGTTATGGTTTGGATCTTTAATGCCTCCTAATAAGCTCATGTGTTGGGCAATACAGGTATGTTCAGAGGTGTAAAGATTGTACTGTGAGCTGCAACCCTGTCAGTGGATTAATGCAGATGATGGATTAATAATCTGAATGATTACAGGGTTGAAATTATAGGTAGGTGGAGCCTGGCTTGACGTAGTAGCTCACTGGGTGTGTTCCCTGAGACAGCTTCTATTTTCCTTGGCTGATGTCTCGTTGCCTCCCAATGAGAATTAAGCAGGTCCACCATGTTGTTCCTGCAATGGAGTTGGCTGGTCATGGTCTGAGACCTCTGAAACCATGAATCAAACTACATCTTTCCTCCTCTGATTTTTGTCATCAGGTATTTTGATGACAGTAACAGAAAACTCACATATCTTTTCTGTGTTTACAATTCAGAATCAGAAAAATAAGAGAGAGCACCACCTGACTATTATTGCAAAGGAAGGACTGTACCTTTCAAAAATAATTCAGTAAATCATTCCCAAACGTTGGACCGTGATAGAAGAAAACAATTCAAAGAGTTGCCATGAAAGTGAAATTCAATCAGATAAGTAAAAGTGAATCTAATTATATATAGTTTTTCCTTTTATGAGCTATTCTATCCCTCATTCATCATGAGCAAGTATTGAAAGCAGAGAGACAAAGTGAATTGCCAAAATGTTCAGCTATGTTTTGACCTCTAAAATACAAGCTTCTCATATTGTCAGCTGTGCAGGTGCTTTCTGATGTGCACTGGAATTGCATCCTGATAAACATATTGTAAATCAGAAATATTGCACATCAAAAAAACATTAAATGCACTTATTCTACAGACTCACCAGGCTGAGCAACATAGTACGCTATGGAACGTCTGTCATTCTGCTCATGATCACGTGAACTACTGGGGCTGGACATTTTAAGAAAAAAGCTCTGGTTTTGAAGAGTGCACTTAATCCAGGAATAGGTTATACTTCGAAACTCACAGTCTAGTACCCAGTGGATTCCTATCACTTGTGCCCAATTAGAACACCAAAAACTGTAAGTCTCAAACATCATCAGTAGAACACTCCATATACAACCTTTTTGAGACCATTTAGAACAGTTTTACTAAAACTGCTTTCTTCAGTAGAACAAGAACAAAAAAGTCAAAATAAAATATCTTAGGAAACATACGCAAAGATGCACCAGAAGGCCGATCATACATTGATAAAATATATATATTTTTTAATACAAAATTGGTGAGTGTAGTATGGAGAGCCGCAGGTAGGTTGCTTTTGTTCTTGTTCCTTGACCAGGGATGTGAGCAGGAGAGCTGCCATACCATGCGGTAGGGAAAGCATTGATCTTCACTGAAATTCAGTGAGAGATGCTTGGAGATTCTTTCAGTCTCAAGACTGTGTAGCTCTACCCGTTGAAGAGAGCTCGATGGATCACAGTGGATTGTGGTTGTTGTAGCCACCATTGTATTCCATCCGCACAGAATGGGAAGGAGCCCAGAATTACAGTGGGTTTGTATCTGACAGAGAGAGCCCCAAGATCAGAAAGACCCCTTGCACTGGAGGTACGATGGACAATCTCTGATTCATGAGATCAGCACGGTGTTTCTTAGCTCACCACAAGGAGAAGGGGTGATAGCAATTTCAATTGCTTTGTCCAGCAAGAGGAAACCGAAAGTGACCCATGATCACCCTAGAAGCCTCTTTTGGCCCCAAGGGTGATCTAAGCCCAGCAGGTGCTGGATAGGACCAGAGGTTATTTTGCCTCAGGAGATTTGCTTTGGGGGATCAAAACGGAGTCCAGTTCACATCTTTTCCCTCTTCCCAGTTACATGGCTACATGCAAAATTAAAACTGATCTGGCCAGGGAGAAATCACACAAACTGAGTCCAGGAAACCTGGACAGACTGTTACTGTGACCAGGAGAGGCAGCCTTTAAATTTCACTGAAACTTCATAGCTGGAATCCTCGGAAGATCCCTAAGTCTCGATCCCTTGCAATTAAAGGCCAAACCCTTGGGTCCTCTTTGTGGCAGTCTCCACCCTGAAAGCCCTGAGCACATGATAATCTTTAACCCTGACTTTCAGACTTCCCTGCTTAGAATCCTGCAAACTCCCCCACCTAAGATCACATTGTTCCAGGAAGCAGGATTGTGATAACAAAACCCAAGAGGAGAGGACACATGAGCCCATGGTGTAAAGCAATAGCCTCAGAGGAATTAGTTCCAATTTTCGTTAAGAATATTTTTTCTCCTTTCTTTTTCTTATTTAGGCATAATCCTACTTTGCAGTTTCTTTGTTTGTTGTTGTTGTTTTTGTTGTTTATTTCTGTGTGTGTCCCCATGACACTGATTGGCTCATGGACAGACATCTGCATACTTCCTTTATTTTCTTCTGCTGATTTTCACATTTGGTTTAATGTAAATATTTTTCTACACCCTGCCTCCTGAGGCTTCGGGTTTTGTGTTTATTGGCCCTCAGTTATCCTTTTAGCCTTCCTTCTGGTAATACCTAAATTCCATTGCTCTCTCCTTCACTCTTCCATTATTTTGTTACATCTATTTTTCCTCTCTCTTTTTTTTTAAACTTTATATCTTACCTCTCCTCTGCTTTCTCGCTGTTCATGATCCAAAATTATAAACTTGTCTCTACCATCCTTTCACGGTACCTTTTCTCTCAATTGTCTGTAACCGTACCACCTCCTAGCTCTAACTGGTTTATAGGACTCAAGCCCCCGGCATTAATGGTATTTAATCGTTACTACTGTGAATACCGAAGTGGAAAACTGTTGCTTGATATTAAGGCAGGTATTGCTGATGGCTAAATATTGTTTTCACCAATGATATTTGCTGACCCAACCATTTCCATTTTTAGAGACAATTAACATTGCAATATTCATAGTAGAAATTAAGTAGCCAGTTTATATTGTATATTTGCATTGGTTGATGTTATTTCTTGCTTCCCCATATATTGTAATGTGCTACAAATCTACGGTGACACTAAGAGTTCACAGATTAGGGATTCTGGTTTGTTTTTTTTATTTTTGTTTTTTTTTTTTTTTTTACTCACCTTTCCCATCAGTACTCCAACAAAACTAAGGGAGAAGACAAAAACCCTAATTCATCAACATTAATTAAAGGAGGATCAATTACAGAAGGACCTAATACTCTGTCCCTTGAGACCCACCCAGACATCAAATCCAGTAAGAAACCTCAGAACAAGTAAGACAGGTGCACACACAGTCTCTCACACAAAATAGGAGGAGAAGGAATCAACTTCAAATAAAGAGCAAGAAGACCTTCAAAACATGAGGAAACAGGCAAACAAAACCTCTCACACACGTATTCACCAACAAAGAAGTCCACCAATACGGATATGGATGAATCAAAAAGAAAGTTTACAGCAATCAGAATACCAAAATGATCAAAGAATTGAAAGAATATTTCAGGAAGGAATTAAGAAAGCAATTACAGGGGATGAAAGACCACTTTAACAAACAAATAGAAATGGTGAAAAGACACATTAGAGGACTTCTAGAAATGAAGGGCGCAATCAACAAAATTAAAAACTCATTTTAAGATTTTTATAACAGATTCAAACCTATAAAAAATAGAGCCCCAGCTCTTGAAGAAAAAAACTACAGACATTGAGTACAGGTTAAATGAACACAAACATACAAAAGACCGTAAAGGGAAAAAGGAAACCTTATAGAACATGATCAGAATATCAAACAGCTTTGGAATGATATTAAAAGCCCAAAAATGAGAATTGTTGGGCTCGAAGACAATGTTCAGATGGAAACTCATGAAATGAACATTTTCAATGAGATACCTATAGAATATTTCTCCCATATCAGAAATGAGATTAAAATGTACACTCAGGAAACAAATTGTAATCCCCCCAAGAAAACCTAACCAAATGAGACATTCACCAAGACACACCATATTCAAAACACCTAACAAGGAAAACAAGGAAAGAATATTCAAAGCTACAAGAGAGAAACATGTAATCACATTTACAGGCAAATCAATAAGGATCGCTTCTGATATATCAGCTAAAACTCTAACAACATGGAGGACCAGGAATGAGATATTCCAAACCTGGAAAGAAAACAACTGTAAGTCAGAGTAACCATACTAAGCAAAATTCAGTTTCAATCCTGAGAGGGAAATAGAAACATTCCAGGACAAAAATCTACTAACAGGATTTATGAACACAAAACCAGCACTACAAAGAATACTCAAAGACAAAGTTGCCATACAGAAGTTAACCAAAATTTTCCAAAGCCCACAACAGACAGATTTCAGTAAAGTATAGTTGGATAATTGTTAACCAATACAGCAAAAATACAGCAAAAATTCACAATGGCAAATGCATATCCATACTAATACTGAATGCGAATGATCTCAACTCCCCAGTCAGAAGACACAGATTAGCAGAATGGATCAAAAACAAAATGCAATTATGTGCGACTTACAGGAGATGCATCTTTCCGGCAAAGACATCCACAGGTGGAAGGTGAAGGATTTGAAAAAACGTTACTAGGCATATCACCCAAGAAAACAAGTAGGCATAAGGGTTCTTATATCTGAACAAGAAGATTTCAAAAAAAAAATTAATCAGAAGAGACAAAAAGCTCTAAATTTTGGATTTTATTAATTGAGGAGTTGTATTGTACAGTAATAAATGTATATGTAGTAATAATATGATATTCCCTGATCCTAATCAAGAATCACTCACACATCACCCACACCCCAGTCTATCTATTTACTCTTCTATATGTCCTCCTTATAACAGATACAAATCTCTTTCTACACACACACACACACACACACATATTTGTATATATATATACATATACATATGTATATATAATTGTATATTTTCCATATTAAATAATTACATAAAGTAATATCAGGCTTCTTGGTTGATTGAAGAGTAAAATATATTGCTGATCCCCCCTTCAATTCCTCCTTATGACCCCACCATTTCTACTCCCTTTCACTTCTTTCCACTCCTCACCTCCCCCCATGTATCTATGGTTTCCATAGATTATGTATTGCTTCAATTTTAGTGAATCTACTAAATGAGTCTGACGATCTTTCACTCAAGCCTGGGTTTTGCTCTATCTACCCCAAATATTGGAAAACATTTGTCCTTTGAGACTCTGTTTCATTAATTTTGCTCAGCACAATTTCTTCCATTTTCATCCATTTACCTTCAAAGGCCACAATATCATTATTTCTAAGAGCTAAGTGGAACTCCACTGTAAATATACTTCACAACTTTTGGATCAGTTAGGGGCATCTGTGTTAGTTCCATAATTCAGCTATTATAAATTGAGCTGCTATGAACAGCTCAAGGGCATCCCACTCATTGATTCTTGACTTTAAACTTTTCACTTTAGGAGTCTTATTGAAAAAGTTTTTGCCTACTGCCAAAAGCTGGATTGTTGGTCCAAATCTTTCTTCTAGGCGTTGTATAGTAGTTGGCTTAATTCCTAGTTCCTGGTCTATTTTTATTTTATTTTTATACAAGATGAGAGATAAGGATCTAATTTTAACTTTCTCCAAACATCTTTCAAGTTTGTCCAGCACCAATGGTTGAATAGGCTGTTATTCTTCCATGTTATATTTTAACCCCCTTTGTCAAATATCACATTAAGCCTCTTGTTTCATATTTCTTGCTTAGTAATGTTTTTGCTATTCTGGGTTTCTTGTTACTCAAAATAAATTTGAGAATTGCTTTTTCTTGGTCTGTAAAAAATGACATTATTTAAGGGAACAATACAAGAAGATAAAACCATAGTAAATATTTATGCCCTAATCATCCATGCACTCAAATATATGGAAAAATTACTCTATTACAAAAGATCTCACAAGACCACAACACAATATTATTAGGGGAACAAAATGTACCTTATCACCAATACACAGGTCATCAAAGCAACAAATCTGTTAAGATATCCCCAGCCTAAGCAACACTATAAATCAAATGTTGTTAAGACATCTATGGAATATTTTACACCCAAACAACAGAATACACCTTGTTCTGTGAAGTACATGGATCCTTCTCCAAAAGATGTCTTATTCTAGTCCACAACACAAATAAAAAATTGATAAAACCCTATATATCCTATCAGATCATAAAGGGATGAAGCTAGTAATCAACAGCAAGAAAAATAACAGAAATCCCATAAATACATGGAGATTGAATAGACTCTCATAAATGAAGACTTGATCAAAGAGGATACAGAAGCAGAAATCAAGGAATTCTTAGAAATGAATGAGAATGAAGACACAACATATAGAAATTTGTGGGACAATGTGAAAATATTTCTGGAGGAAAATTCACAGCACTGAGGGTCTACATCAAGAATCTAGAGAGGTCCCAAATAAATAAGCTTATGTTCCACCAAAACTGCTTAGACAATGAACTAAAAACTAACCCCAAAACTAGTAGAAGGCAGGAGATAATCAAGATCAGAGTCAAAATGCATGCAGTTGAGATTTAAGTAATAATACAAAGATTCAGTGAAATGGAGAGTTGGTTCTTTGAAAAAGAAAATTGGCAAAGCCTTAGACTATCTTACCGAAAGAAAGAAAGAAAAGAAACAAATCAACAAAATCAGAGACGAAACTGGAGAAACCACCAAAGACCATTTCGAAATCCAGAGGATTTCCAAAACACATTATTGAAAAGTTAATTCCAATAAGCTAGAAAATCTGGAAGACCTGGACAAAATTTTAGGATATGCCCAGACTCACACAGGAAGGTAGAGATTTCCAAAAGAGACTAATATCAAATATTGCAATTGAAATAATGAAATGGTTTCCAAAAATGAAAAGCCTAGGACCTATGTTTCTCTGCTAAGTTCTTCCAGACTATTTTCTTTTTTTTATCTTCTTTTTTTTATTTATTTATTTTTGAACAACCTTACAAGACTATTACAGAAGAATTATGCCTATTAACATATGCTATGAATTTGCAAGAGATGCAACTCTCCCAAATACAGTTCATGAGGCAATCATAATACTGATACCAAAATCTAATAAAGACACATCCAGAAATAGACACTACAGCCTACTATCCCTGATGAACATTGACACAAAAAAATCCTTAATAACATGCTCTCAATCCACCCTCGAAAACACATCAAGAAGATAATTCACCAGGGCCAACTGTGTTCCACTCCACAGAGGCAAGATTGATCGAAAATATGCAAATCAACAAGTATGATTCATCACGTAAACAGAATTGAGAACAAACACCTCATGATCATCTCAATAGATGCAGAAAAGGCTTAGATACAATCCAACACCCATGCCTGATAAGAACACTGGAGAATCTAGCTCAACCTTGCATGGGGCTGTAGTGGTGGTTCAGCAGTTAAGGCAAGTACCTGGGATGTATGAGGAACCGGGTTCACACTCCAGTACCCCATCCATAACTGTCGGAATAATGAAAACCAAAGTAAATAAAAGTTGATTCTCTGTTTCTTTCTGTCTCTCTCACTGTCCCGCTCTCTCTCTTTTAAAAAATAAAATAGGGAATTTAACTTTGTAAAGGCCATTTATAAGAAACCCATGGTTGACATTATACTAGAGAGAAAATGAGAAAAAAATTCAATAAATTCTGGGGCAAGACAGGGACCTGCACTCTCTTGAATCTTATTTAATATAGTCCTTGAAACTACCCAGACCAAACAGGCTATAGAATAAAATCTAATATATACGAATAAAAAAAGAAATCAAAGTATGTCTATTTGCTGATGATATTATCCTATATCTACAAAATCCGAAAAACTCCACCAGAAAACTTGTAGAGCTTTTAAATAAATTTGGCAATGTTACAGGATATGAGATCAATATTTCAGTAGCTTTCCTATATTCTGAAAGTGATTTAGCCAAGGTAGAAATCAGAAAATCCATCTGATTCACAATAGCCTCATAATAAATAAATAAGGAAAATACTTGGCAATTAATATAATCAAGGAAGTGGAAGATCTCTCTATGGTAACATTGGCATGGGCTGGAACGGTGGCTCGGCGGATACGACACTTGCCTGGCATGTGCAAGTACACGGGTTCAAACCTCAGCACCCACGTACACAACTGAGTGTCAAAGCAACAAAAAGTCATGTGAAAAACTCAATAAAAATTGATTCTGTTTCTCTCTCTCTCTCTTTCTTTCTCTCTTTAAAAAAAAACAACATAAGAATAAGACATTGGCTGACAACTGATGTGAATATATCTGAATTTTAGAAAAGACTTCTATATTTTAAGTGTAATTATTTGGAAAATATATCATATTATAGATAATAAAAGTCTTGTAATAATCTATAATAGCATTATAGATTGGAAAACTCTTTAAATAACGATTAAGAGAAATCATACTTATCTAAGGCAATAGCAAGGGGATGAGTGAGAAAAGTATTTAATAGAGATTAGACAGGAAAGCCTGAGCTGATAGTCTCCTCAGCAAGGTCTTGGCTTCTCTTCCACATGAAATTCTGTAACTTGCCGGGCATGTGGTTCACATCTGTAATACCGATGATTCGGAAACCTGAAGCAAAAAGATAGTAAGTTCAAGGCCAGCCTCTGAAACTTAATGAGGCCCTAAGCAACTTAGCAAGATGTTCCAAAATAAAATAAGAAATAAATAAAAAGACCTGGGGATGTGGCTCCATGGTTCAGGGCTCTGGTTTCGCTCCTAGGTACAAAAAAAAAAAAAAAAAAAAGAAAGAAAGAAAGAAAAGAAAAAGAAAAAGAAAAATGTTGTAGGACAGGTGTACCTAAGGAGATTATCAGAGACTGGGAGGAAAACAAGTAGAGACTGAAGCTTGCTATTATACTTATACAAAAGATTATATATGGCTTTACCACTGTGCACACGTTTTAGAAAGGATCTAGGTATCATGCACACACATTCTTATAATAAGTCATACATACACATTCATGGGCACACATACATGTAGAGAGAGAGAGAGTACAGAGATAATCTCTAAACTCATATACAAAACTCAATATGCAACTGCATTTATATCATTCAAATTAGAGAATGTTCAAAGTTTCCAATGCTTTCTAAATCCTAAGGGGGAAATATTCCTGTAAATCAGTAAAAATCTCCCTTTGACTGTAACTTTTGCTAATAAAAAGTGACCAATTAATACACAAGATTTCATATTTATAAACAAGTCTGAGAAGCTGAAATAAGTATATTGTACATCCCTGGAAAGGACTTTGAGTTGGTCTTTCTGATGTACGTATAGGTATTTTTGTGTATGCCATATATATACATTCAATTCTTATTTATATTCATGTCATATATACACATCCAAATACTATACTCACACACACACACACACACATGCACACACATATATATATATTCACCTCCTAGCTACCTATTAAGATTTTACATGGACAGTGAAATGTATACATATACATATGTATGTAGGTATATATATATATCTTCTGCATACATACATCTACATCATGCATATACATTTCATTCTTGTATATATTCATATCATATATACACATCCAGTTCTTACACATATGTATATTCATGTCATATATAAATAACAAATTCTGATAATATATACATTCTTGTCATATAGTCAATCCAATTCATATACATATGTATATTCTTGTCGAGTATACACATTCAATTCTTAAAAATATTCATGTCATATATACACATGGTTTTCTTTTTGTAACCAGGAATTTAATGCACATGCACTTAATGGCTGAACTGCATTCCCACTCTTTTTATTTTTTTATTTGGGGACAGGATCTTGTTAAATTATATAGGCTGTATAGACGCAGAGATTGGCCTTGAATTTGTGACCTTCTTACCTCAGTCTCTAGACCTATTGAGATTACGGACGCACACCACAGTCAGCACATCCATTATTACACAGATATAGATGCATGTGTTGTATAAATATTCAATTCTTATACACATGTAATCATGTCCTATTTACATATCCAGTATATATATATATGTATATATATATATATATATTCACATATGTAGAAAGATAGAGAAAGATCATATATACATAGCCAATTATTCTCCATACATACAGGCTAAAGCACCCAACTTTTGACACAATATGTCCAAGAAAGAGCAAAACTTGATAAAATCTGCTTCACATGGATGGTCAACTTCAGACCCTGGACTCTTTATATCCACCAGTGAACTGTGATTGTGTTCCTTGTTCCTAGTATATTATGGAATTAATATCTGTCACCCATTTTGTTAGAGAAAATGTTTTCTTCCCGTTCATGGTGAGTTCCCCACATGTTTACATACATATTCTGTGTGTTTCATCTATTGTGACTTAATTTGGAACAAAAAAAAAGCATTTTCAGCCTGTCAGCAGAAGACATTCTGAACCAATGAAAAATAAATATTCATAGCAGAGTTAGCGAAAACAAAGGGAAAAATAAGAAGATTGCTGTCTAACATAGTCTTAAACTTCCTTTACTATATCATTAATGTTCCTGAATTTTCAGCAAGGATTTTTTGATGGAAGCATCTGCCATCCACCTGTAGCAATGTGTAAAACACTCTTGCAAAAGAACACAACACTCCTGTCTCCTCGATTAGTAACGTCCCGTGCTCCACTTTGGATGCGTTGCGCCCTTCAGCGGAGTAACTTAGCAAAGTATTGTAAAGCTCACAATGAGCTAACAAGGGAAAGTGTCAGTTCAAGAATTACCCATTTTAATAGACTGCTTCTTCCATTTTTGTCAGGGGAGAAGAGATGTCTTCTGAGCGATTCAGTGGGAAAGCAGAATTGGACTTCTTACAACTCTTAGAAGAAAATTTAGGATCAACAGTCCATCAAAACAGAGCTAGCCCCAACTTCCTTAACTATACCCCAATATCTCAGAAATTATAACCGAGAATCAAAAAGTGAGATCCCATCAAAGTTAAAAGAGGGGTTGGAGCGCAGCTGAGTGGTTACCATACTTGCCTAGCACATGTGAGGACGTGGATTCATGCCCCAGCACTGCCACACAACAAAGTGTTGGAACAAGAAAAGATACATGAAAAACTAAATAAAGTTAATTCGCCACCTCTCATGTAATATTAAGAAAAAATAATAAAAGAAAAAAGAAGAGAAATGAAGGTAGAGTCTACAGAATGGGAGAAAATCATGGCCACATATTCCTCTGTCAGGAGGCAAATATCAAGAATATACAAAGATTGCAAAAATATTTTTTTCATTTTTTCATATATATATATATATATATATACACATGCACGCACACATATATATAGTATTTATTTGTTTGACATAGTCTTACAGATTGGAGGGATCATTGTTACCAATTCATGCATTTCATGCATACAAGGATATTCACAAAGAAATTTAAGGGCAATCCGAGACCAGGATCTCCCTCTCTTAATTCATTCCCCCATCTCAAGTCTCCTCTATAATACGCTCATGCTACAGATAGATAGAAGCATATACAAGTATAATAATTTTTGAAATTTCTGAGTTTAAACACCTGCGTCTGTATATATTGGCTTCTGAATGTGCTCAGCTGAACTGATAACCCCTGTCCTTCCGGTCTCCCTCCATGTCCCCCCCAACTTCATTGTTATAGTAACCAAAGTTTCTAAAATTTCACCTTTGGTGTGTTTATTATTCAAACTTTGCTAACTTCCATCCTAAGGTTTCATTCTAGCTTCCACATTTCAGAGAAAACATTTGGCATCTAAGCGTCTGTGTTTTGGATATTTCACTCAGCGAGATTTTTTCTTTTAGCTGAGTAGGGCACTCCCCCAGTGTGGGGCATCTGGGTTGGTTCCATAGTTTAGCCATTGTAAATTGAACTGCTATACACATTTAAACATTGATGTAACTGTTTCTCTATAGTGTACCAACTCTAGCCATTTTGGGAAAATACCCAGGAGTGTGATCGGTGGATTGTAAGGTGGTTCCCTCCCTCGTTTTTGAGGAGACTCCAAACTTTTCCAGAGTGGCTGTCCAAGTTTGAGTTTGATGATATTTTCTGTTGAGTTCCCTAGCCCAAGTACTGATCGGATTACTTGTGTACTCAGTATTCAGTTTTTTGAGTTCTTTGTATATTGTGGATATTTGTCCCCTGTCAGAAGCATAGTATGCAATGATTTTCTCCCATTCTGTAGGTTCTTTCTTGACACTCTTCACTAATTTTTTTTTGCTGTGCAGAAGCTTTTCAGTTTAATAACATCCCACACATCGATTCCTGCCTTTAATTCTTACACTACGGGAGTCTTGTTAAGGAAGGCGTTGCCTACAGCAATGTTGGTGCAGTGTTGATTCTATTTCTCTTCTAGCAATTGTATAGTTACTGGTTTAATCTCTAATTCTTTGATTCATTTCAATTTGATTTTTGCACAGGCTGAGAGATAACGATCTTCTACTCATACCATTAGTCTTCATGTTTCTGCTTTTGCGGAATTTGGGATACCTCCTGCTTTGTCTCTCTTGCTTTGCCTCTTCTGGGTTTCTCAGCATTCCAAATGAATTTGAGAAGTACTCTATCCATGAAGAATGTCATTCACATCTTGATGGGGATTGTGTTGGATCTGCACAGGGCTTTCAGCACAAAGATCATTTTAATTATATTGATTCTGCCTAACCAAGAACATGGAATGTTTTTTTTCATCTTTTCAAATACTATAAAATGTGTATAGATTCTGGATATTAGATTATTTGGGGGCTGGAGCAGTGGCTCAGCATTTATGGTGCTTGCCTGGCATGAGGCAGGATGTGAATTCAAAACCCAGCACCATGCACGCAACAAAGTGTTGGGGCAACAAAAGCCACATGAAAACTAAATAAAATTGATTCTCTCTTTCTCGCTCTCACTATCCCTTTGTATTTAAAAAAATTGTAAAAATCCAGAATACATACACATTTTATATTACTTCGTTAAAAACTTGTATGGTTGTTCTATAATAAATCTCTCAATAAAAAAACAAAATCATATAATCATCTCAGTAGATGGAGAAAAATGCTCAAATTTCATATCTATTTAAAATAAAAATCATATCAAATAGGAAAAAAATTGTAAAAAATATATTTGATACTTATGTGGAATTTAGCAGTTTTTTAAGTCCTAGATTCCTGACAGTCTCAAAATTAAATTGTCCCTATCCTTCAAGCACTTCCTTTATTCTATTAAAATAATGCATCCTTGTGAAAGTCCCAGAGGCTGAAAATCTGTGTCAGCATCCCTGATACGGATACTGTTCATAGCTGGGCAGCCTGGATTTCACGTACGTTCTAAGCCAGGTGGGGTAGCAATCGGATGGGAAAAAAGTGACATTAAACAAAATTAATTCTACAAATGATCACAAATGTAATCATAGGAACAAGGCCAAAGCAAGAGTCTACTACATTTTTTTTCTTTCAGCACTTCACAATTTTAAATACTTTTTCCCCACTTTTTATTATTGCATTATAGTTGTACATAATGATGGGAACTGTTAATTCATGTTAATACACATGTATAGGCTTAGTTCTATCTGTAACATGGGGGAATATCATTTCAATAATGTTCCCGAAATTTCACCAAGGATTTAATCCCCAGCAGCTACCAGCTTCATCTGGCAATGTCTAAATGACACCTTAAGGATATTGATTGTCTTCCAACAAAACATCACAATTCCTTCTTTATCTGGGTGCCAACAAACAAGGCTCCATGTTGGATGCTGTACACGCTTGGTAAATCATCTTTAAAGGAGTGTAAATCTTACCAGTAACTTTCATTTTGCAATGGCACACTTGTGAACCAGTAGCATTTCAAGTGTTCTCAGATTTCAATAGATGGTCTTTTCTCCATTTGTTACAGCAGAAAGGATGACTCCTTTGGGGTCCAGAAAGAAGATAGACTTTCATTCAGTACCAGATGCAAATAAACTCCAGTAAGCAACAGTCAGAGACACAGACAGAAGGATATTTCAGAAAGTCATTATGCATTCGAGGGAGACTGATGGCAATCGCAAAAAAGAAATGCATTAGTGGCTGTTGTTTTAGTCTGCTTTTACATTTTTGCCACAAAGAGACCTGGAAAAACATAATTTTAGGGGAGAGGAATTAATTTTAGGAGCTCACATTTTCAGAGGTCTTAGTGCGTAGGTGACCTGATCTATTCCTCTGAGCTCAAAGTAAGGCTGAATGTCATTGTGGAGGGCATGGCTCCAGGGAGGAGAGAAAGAGATAGAGAGAGAGATTGCAGTCCCCACATACAAAACAGACACCCCCAGGGCTGATCCCCAAAGCCCTTCTCCAGCCATACCGCACCAACATACAGTTAATCCCCATCAGGGTACGAGCTCACTGGTTGGGCTAAGGCTCTCATAACCCAGTCCTTCCAGCTCAGCCTTCGCTTTATCTCACACGTGGAATTTGGGGTAAACTTTTCATCCAAACCATAACACGCGTCAAATAAGAAATACACATTCAAAGGAGAATGAGAACCATTTCAACAGTGGAAGATGCATTTGGGGGTGCTTAGGTCTTCCTGTAAAGGCAACTTGGTGAGGAATTGGCATTGGCAGTTATGTAGGAATGGCATGATATCAGTCTGGGGATCTGGAGATGGTTTCTGGCGGTCTGCTCAATCTCAGGATCCTCATGTTGACCTGGTCTTTATATTGACAGGGGAGAGACAGATGTGAGTGTTGGGACCAGGAACCTAAAACAATTCTATAAAATTTGCCTGCGGTGCTGGCCCCACATTCTTTCTTTTCTAAGAAACAATTTACTTGAAGTCTTGCATACCCTTAGTGAAAATGCGTCACATTCCACAGCAAACCACCTGACACCGAAGGAAAAACATAGCCGCAAAATACAGGTGATAAGAGCAAAAGAACATTTCACAGAAAATTAACAGAATGTAAAATTATACAAGTATTTTATTTCATCAATTCCAATCTGCCCAAGACCTAAAACCAAGCAGTTCTGTAAGAAGACTTGCATCTAAATGCTTAGTGTTGTTCACAAAAGACAAGACTCAGAAAAACAAATCCATCAGTACTTAAAAATTCAACAAAAAATGGACAAATTCCATATACTTTTGCTCATTCATAAACGAATACAGATTATTAAAAGTACACTGTAGTTTCATAGTCAAAGAACTAGGATGAATGAAAGAAGCCAGGAGAAGAAATCACACCTGTGCTAAGATGCAAGTTTTACAAAATTCTAGAGAACAATATTTCAATAGCTTAAAGACACTAAATATTGTTTCCTGTGATTCTGTGGAAAGAGTAAGCCTGGAGGAAAGGAACCTTGGAATGAAGACGGACTTACAGATATTGAATGGGGAACAGGCCCCATTGCTACATGGTTCATTCAACGTGTATCAATCATTCACATTGTTTTTCTTTTAATTTTTAAAATTTTTTCTTGATTGATTGATTTTTCAGGGCTGAGGAATGAACTCAGGCCCTGGCGCATGCTAGGCAAGCGCTCTGCCACTGAGCTAAATCCCCAACCCCTTGTTTTTTATTTTATTTTTTTTTTAAGAGAGAGAAGGACAGTGAGAAAGAGAGAGAGAGAGACAGAATCAATTTTTATTGAGATTTTTCACATGGCTTTCATTGCTCTGACTCTTAGTTGTGTACATGGGTGCTGGGGTTTGAACCCGTGTACTTACTCATGTCAGGCCAGCACCGTAACCACCAAGCCACTGCTACAGCTCCAATTATCCACTTTTAATGTTTGAAAATCTTCCGGAATGTCAGGTTTTTTCCATCTACAATTTGTTTTCAATTCATTTGTGGAACTCAATTTCACACAGATCTTTTTGATATTACAGGTTTGGTGGCCTTTCCAAATTTTTTGTTTTATTTTCTTTTGATTATGGATATCGAATCCAACTGTGCTTTATCAAGGACTATCACCCTCAAATTTATTTATTATTTATTAATTTATTTATAATTTTTGGGGCCTATCACCAGGCATTAATTAATTTATTTATTATGCTTATTATGAGTATGAATCTCTCTAAATTGCTTAAGTTGCAGAGACTGGTCTTGAACTTGAAATTGTCCTTCTCAACCTCCTGAGTGTCCATCATCATTTTTACAGATTTTGCAGTATCTTTTCATCTCTCACTCTTATTGTTGCTATAGTTATGACAGCAACTTTCCTGACATTGTCAGAGAGACCGCAGTTGAACTTATGTAGGTTGGCTACATGTGGGTAATTCAGCTGGATAACTTGAAAGAACATGGTTCTCAATTCCAAGAAAGACTCATTCAAAAACCCACTGAGAAGCAACCATTTGCATTTTTTATTCAGAAATTTATTTGTTGAACAAACAAGCTTCTAATGAAATTATATATAATATATATAAATATATATAAATTCTGAAAATTAGATATACCTCCAAGAGACCCCCTGAATAACTCACCCTTATCCCTCCGCTCTCCTTCCCAAAACATCTCTACAAATGCCTTAGGTAGTATAATTTGCATTTTGTTTACGATCTTCTTAAATTTAAACACAGACTCGTATGAGAGATGCCTTGATACCTGACATTTGAGGTACAGCTGCCTCATTCTAATAAGGTTAAACCGTAGGCTACAATCTTGGTTGCAGAAAGTCAATTTAAGCATACTCCCAAAATGCGAATGAATTAAAACAGGAACTGGTAGTAGTCATCTTGTACTTCATCTTGCATTTCAGTCATCAGGGTCAAAGGGGAAATAAATATTGCATTCTTGGCAAATGTGGCCTGGTTTGTGCGTGGCCTTAAATAAAGATCAATTTTCTTACCAAGCTTAACCTTCTCTTAATACTAATCTCATAGTTAAATAGCAGGATCTTGCACACAGTTCATCCTTGCCAAGCAGGAAACACTGAGCTGTCAGAAGATCACCTGATGAAAAATAGTCAGAAGATCAACTGATGAAAAATAGTGAGAAGATCACCTGATGAAAAACAATCAATTCATTACATTTCATGCCAAGCCACCAAGACTATGTAAATGGCCTCATATACATTTTATCCAATACTCTGGTAATATGAGCTTCTGCAGAAGAGAATGAACATGATGAAGATCCTGCAGCTAGCTCGCAGATTCTGACAGATCCGTGCACCATCCCAGTATCACCTTGCAGAGGGAGCATGGATCGGCTGATTGGGGCTGATCTCTCTCTCTCTGTATCTATCTGTCTCTGTCTCTTTCTTCTCCCTCCCTCTTTCTGTCTCTTTCTGCTGTCCACATTTCTCAATTTTATAAAAATCTGAGATTTGGAAAGGATCTTAATGAGCATATGTCCATGTTCATAAAATGATCCTTCTGTGTTTCAGCTCTTCATATTTCTCTGTAAAATTATCCTCAAAATACAAAAAAGTAAGTTAAAAACCAAACTATTACCTTGCAGTTTCCGTGATATTTGAAGGTATGGTGTCGTTTCACAATCTCTCAACTCCATGCTTCCTTTGGCATCTGAGTTGTGATGTTATCTCGTAGGATTCTACTTTGTGGAAATCAGAGCTTTCGTGACTCCTATGAGATCAGTTGGATAGTTCACTTCTGAGCTGAATTAGGAGCAATGGTCATGATAAGTATTGATGAACTTAGAGAAAGGAGCGCCAATCAACATTCCAGTGTGATCTTTGCAGATTTGGGGGGACTGGTGCACCATTTGCTAAACCACAGTTAATGTGGACAAGATAGGGAAGGGCAGAAAACTGGTAGCTTATACACATCTAAGAACTCAAGTTTGAACCCCAGCACCACATACACGGTGAAGTGATGAAGCAATGAAGGTGACATAAAAAAACTATAAAATTAATGATTCTCTCTCTAAAAAAAAGAAAAAAGAAAGAAAAGAAAAAAAGCATTCCAACTCTTGCACTGTTCATGCTAAATACAAAGAAGTTTCCAACGGCAGATGATGAAAGGTAGTGTTTTCTTGGTTTGTTTATAAAAGTCACATGGAAGTGCCAGAAGTACACAATTGCGAGAATGAAAATCCTTGATTACATTTATGTAACAGACCGTGTTGCTCTTTGATGTGTACTGCATGACCTACTCTGTGACCAATGTTCAAATTCATCGTGTTGGACACCCCACCTGTTGGGATATGTGGGTACTGCCATGCTTCTGCTTCCACTCATAATGCAGCCTTGGAAATGCTACTAAATCTTGTAAGCGTTCAGATTATTAAACAGAGTCAGGACAACTTACTCATCTTACGACTCTGAGTGGAATGTGGGTATTAATACATGTCACAATGATTCCCAGGGAATGTATTTCATGGGGTTCTCTGGCATGGAGAACTATATAAAGTTACATTAAAATTATGAGTTTCCTTCTATACTTGTCTTCCTCTTTTTTGACAATATTCTCACACTTGCTCTATATTGAATAAACTATTGAAATATTTTTTTAAAAATGAGTAATAGACATGCTGGTAAAATATTCTCTGATTGAAACTCTAAAGATATAATGAAAATAGTAACATAATCAGACAAAAAATTCATGCTACATTGAACATAATTTCAATGTTAGTTAAAATCAAGAACAAAAATAATGTACAATTATATATATATAGATTTCAAATAAATAATTTTCTAACACCAATCCGATAATATTAAATGATCTAAATATTTCATCCTGTGTGAAGAAAATGTACTATGAGTTATTCCAATCTTTATTTGACCAATTTATTTGAATTATATTTAAATATTTCATATGTAACTGAAATATGAATACACAGCAATGGGATATAATAAACTACAATCATAAAGTGTGTGTATATATATGCACATATATGTGCATATATATATATATATATACATATATATACATGAACAAAATTGGTTTTTGTGATCTGATTTGAGAAAGTCAAAGGTATCCACCCACTTCATCCTATAGACCCTGCAATCAGGACCTGTGCTTTCATGCAGCATCACTCTTTCCATCAATGACTACACTATTCCCAGGACTGGGAATCTTTACCTTCTTAAAATGAGGATATGGAATTTCTTCCTGCCTTGGTGATTCCAACATGTTGGGTGCAGTGTTAGTGAAACAGATTATTGTGGAAGAAAGGGTCCATAATGGTGTGATACAAGCAAGTCGTACCATATAGATTTTCATTAGAAAGGTGAATATACGGTGTTTGAAATGTTTCTTTTTCCATCACAGATTTAGGTAGAAATTTCTTCCAAATTATGTATATCTCAAATCTTGCCATAGGATTTTATCACAGAAGTGTAGATGGACAGGGAAAATTTACACACATGACTTGTTGGTAGGCAGAGTAACTTTCACTCTCTGGAGCACAGCATAGTGAGTTCTATGTTGTGAATTCAGGAGAGAAGTTCGAGCATTTTTTTTTCATATTAAGTGCATAGAACTGTGTTCTCACTTGAGATTCTCATAGAGTCATGGTAATGAGAAATTGTTCGATTGAAAATAAAGAAGCAGGGGGTGGAGCAGTGGCTTGGTGGTTCCAATGCTTGGCTGGCGTGCATGAGTACACAAGCTCAAACCCCAGCGCCAAACACACAACAAAGTGTCTGAGGAATGAAAGTCACATGAAAAACTAAACAAAAGTTGCTTCTCTCTTTCTCTCTCTCTCATTGTCCCCTCTTTCTTTAAAAAAAAAAAAAAAAAGAAAGAGAAAGAAAAGAAAAAAATGAAGCACATGCCACCCTATTCAAAGGCTTTCCTAAGAGTTTCACATCCCAAAGGTAGAGATCACGTAGGGCAGCCGCGAGTGGTGCACAATGGTATATCTGGATCTTGACACGAAATGAAACAAGGTTTTAAAGTTGAATTCAGTTTTTATTCTTTTTTCTTTTATTTTAAAGAGAGAGAGAGGGAGAGAGAGAGAGAGAAATCAACTTTATTTTACTTTTCTATTGGGTTTTCGTTGCTCCAACACCTAGTTGTTTGTATGGTGCTGGGTTTCGAACCCATGTCCTCGCATTTGCCAGGCAATCACGATATCACTGAGCCACCGCTCCAGGCCCCAGTTTTTATTCCTATATTAGGTGCAACTGTAAATGTGTAACATGCAACTCAACCATCATGAATAATCACAATGCATCCACGAACATATGGAAAAATACTCATGTATATCTATGTCTATATCTGTCTATGTACATATCTATATCTATATCTATCTATCTATCTATCTATATATATACATTCACTACAGTTTTTTAATCCATTCATGTGTCACTTTTATTAGGAAGGTCATTAATCTCATTCCTGGGGTTCACCCTCATAACCTCAGCACCTCTTAACCTTTAACACGGACACTTTGGAACTTAGGATGTGAACATCAACTAATTTGTGTCATTTAATAGTCTCTTGTCTTATATGTTTCATTATCAGTATAATTTAAAAGCAATTTCAACATGGCTTCTTAGATTTGTTAAACATTCATAAGATGTGATTTAACTATTTATATAAAACCAGTATTTCAGACTTACTCTCTTGCTTTGATATTTTATGAGCCACACTTTATCACCATATCTAGTATTTCTATGGGTCTTGTAAATGTTGGGAAATTGTAGTGTACCTCATATAAAACACCTGAAATTTGATCTATTGGGTTTGTCCTTTTCCCAAAATTGCATGCTTTTATGGTTGGTATTTGTTGATTTTATTAGGGGCAGGTATAAACTAACTCTAGGTTCTTTACCACCTACAATGTTCCACTGTAAATTCCCAGCTCCATTCAAAACCATTCCTTTTAAACTGATTTTGTAAAATTTCTTAGTTTATGTTTGATGGGAGAACTGAAGACAGCAGGTCTTAGAATTCACTCACTGTTCACTGATGGTAACTATCCGCAATGAACTGGGTACAGAGATACTGCTCAGGGAAAGTTGCTTCCCGAGCAACATGTATTCAAACCTCAACTACTTCACTTCTAGTCTTGGGTGATAGGTCTCCTCTGTTTCCTAGGAATCATGAAACCCTGTTTTGCGAATGCCCATGAACCTGCCTGTGGTTTTGGAAGCTGTCTAGCACCGTCTCTTCTGCCATTTCTCAATGAGCTTTTACACACCCCACACAGCTTCTCCTAAAAGCTATTCATGTAGAGAACATTCTCTCCTAAATCACTTCCAACTGGTTCAAAACACCCCAGGGTAATGGACTTTTATACTGAGATTCCACGGAGGCCAGAACATATAATTCATCAGCAGGAAAAAGCAGCTCTTCAGAGAAGGAAAAGAAGAGATGCACACAAGCAAACAAACAAAAAATCAACCCCACACAGGACTGGGCTGGGCAGGCTCATAACATACCAAGCAAAACACCAAAGATTCTGCAACGCTTTATTAGAGGAGCTCAATTAACTTTAAGAATAAGGAAGTGGCTCTTTTCATTCTTTCATCTTATGACTACTTTCGGGTCATTTCTCAGGGGTGGGGAAAATTTTCCAATCTCGTTATTCAATCCTCTCAGCAACCTACACAACATTCAGTGACTTCCAACTGAAGCCACTCACTTCAAATATTCCTTGAGAAGAACTTCATCTCCAACATGTAGACCATTAGGCATTCTGACCACCCCAAAAGGGACATTGCTTCATGCTAGCATCTTCCTTTGATTGTAAGGAAACTTTGCTGGCTTTAGACTTTGAGAATGATGAGTGTGAGTTCTTTATTTAGCATATACACTTGGTTATCTTCCTCTGCCTTGGTCTCATATCAGATTTCACTGGCTTCCACTTTTGTTTTGGAAATGCATACTCCTAGGAAACGTAGGGAATATCCTTCTAGGGACCAAGAGAAACTCTCCTAGAATTTGGTCATTCATCACATACCTAGACTCCAGACCCAACTTACTGTAGCACGGTCTTGCAGCTCAACCACAAAATGATTCAAATACTTTCTGAGGTCAGGAAATTATAAACTCTTTAAAATATATCTATCCAACTAAGCTCTTTGTCTCATTTATGAGTATTTGTTAGGGATATTTGTTTCCTAGAAAACTCTACCATGAATTTTCTTTCTTTCTTTTCTTTTCTTTTTCTTTCTTTCTTTTTCTTTCTCTTTCTTTCTTTTTTGTTATTTAGTAGTCTACTCAAGGTGCCTGACCTCTTCATCATGCATGAAATCACTAACTTTCTTTTAGTGATCAGTTTTACCTGTATTACCAAAAGCACTAACAAGAAAATTTTAGAGTGGAAAACATGTTTTGACTCATAATTTCAGAGTTTCAGAGGGGTAAATATGGGGTCAGGATTAGAATAAAACAATAGTATCCAGAAATTGACCCACCAGCATCCCCAAGGAAAAGAAGGTCAAAAAGTAAAGCTCAAATGAAAGAACAAATTTAACAATACTGAATGATGAGTAGACATACAAACGATGTGGAAAAACAAGGGAAACCAGTAGCCCAAACTACCCATAATCTGCTAACTACAGGCGTCAATGACAGCACACTGGAAGGAATGTCAGAAAGGAATTTAGAAAATTCATATTTAACTATTCAATGAGATAGCTGATGAAGGAAAGAAGGAATACAGAGAGGAAATACATGAAGTGGAAGATCATGTCAACAGAGAGATAGAGATCCTTATTAAGAACCAAATGGACATCCTCAAAATAAAGGAATCACTGAACCAAATTAAAAGTTCAGTGGAAAACATCACCAATAGATTAAACCACTTGGAAGAAAGATTTCCTGTCCCAAAGATAAAGTAAATAACATTAAAAATAAAGTAGACCATAGCAAAAAGATGTTAAGAAATCATGAACAGAATATTGAAAATATTGGGGATAATATCAAAGATCAAATTTGAGAGTCATTGGGGTAGAGAAAAACTTGGAGGCAAAAGCTATTTATTGTTTTATACAATCTCTTCAATGAAATAATTTCAGAAAATTTCCCAAATCTAAAGAATGAAAGGGAAAATCAAATTCAGGTGGCATATAGGACTCCAAATACACAAAATCAAAACATAGAACTAAACCTTACACATAGTAATCAAATGTAACATACATTTTTAGAATTTGTCACCCATTAAAGTCTGAATATACTTTTTTCTCAGTGGCACATAGAACATTTTCTGAAACAGATCATATTCTATGGCACAAAGTATATCTTAGCACATACAAAACACAGAGATGATTTCTTCATCCTGTCAGCTCATAATGGAATGAAACTAGAAATGATTGATAAAATAAAAAATAGAAACCACTCTAACTCATGGAGGTTAAATAATACACTGTTCAATAGTGAGTGGATAATGGAAGAAATGTAGAAATTAAAGAATACTTGGAGATAAATGGAAACAATGATAAAACGTATGAAAATCTATGGGACAGTATGAAGGCAGTCCTAAGGCCAATGTTCATTGTGTTAAGTTCATTCATCAAAAGAATAAAAAGACACAAAATGAATAACCTAACACTTCATCTCAATGCCCTAGATAAAGAACAAACTGACACGAAAATCAGTAAGGGACAGGAAATAATCAAAATCAGATCTGAAAGCAATGCAATTTAAGTCAAGAAAGAAATTCAAAACATTAACACAAAAAAGATGATTTTTCAAGAAGATAAACAAAATTGAAAAAAAAAAATATTAGCCACACTAAAGAAAAGAAAGAAACATCACATACCATAAAAATCCTGGATGAAAAATGAAGCTTCAATATAGACACTTCTGAAATCAAAGGAACTTTAGAAGCTATTTTGCAAATCTATATCCAATAAGCTAGAAAATGTTGAAGATATGGATGAATTCCTAGAGAAATACGAACCACCCAAACTGAACCAGGAGGAAATAGAAAACTGGAACAGATAAATTTCTAGAGATGAAACAGAAGCAGCCATCAAGAGCCTTCTATTATGATGTTCAATAAATGTTTTCCACCCAGTGTTCCTATGTCACTCAAGAAAAGTCCGGTAGAGTAGCATGAGAAGGAGCCTGGTGAAGGTGGCATTGACCATTGCAAGGTGTGACTCAGAAGACGCTTTCTAATGGACACCTCTTATTCCTTTTCCACCTTGAAACTTACAAAAGAAGTCAGTCTGAGTGAGGGGGGAAGAGTTGAGGTTAATAGAACCGATAGAGAAAGTGAACAGTCCAAAAGAAAACGTAAGAAATGTTACTGCAACTGGTAAGGACATTTTTCCTCTTCCTGCAGTATAGATCTTTCTCTGAAATAAAGCGTAATTTGAGCATTATTGCGGATTTTCAATTTGTAAAATTGTCTTTTGTTGATATTAGAAGTCCTTAGCCAGTAAGCAACTCCCGTGATCTTGATTTTCCCCGCCACCCTCTTTCACAGACACCTGTCCTAGTGCCTCAGAACATTGGTTGCTGTGGAGACACTTGCGGCTTCTACCTCCTGACATTTTGTTCTGTTCAAACTTTTCCCTCTAAGTTTTCAAGAGAAAAATGATTCCCCTTGAAGAGTGGTAAGGTGATTGTATGTGTTTAAAACATTCAGAAACAACTCTATTGTATGGTAAGGAGTGAATCTCTTTAATTGGGGGATAGAGTGAGCGAATTTTGTGCAGCACTGAACTCTAAAATGGTATTAACATTGTTAAATTCAA
Source organism: Aplodontia rufa (assembly GCA_004027875.1). Lineage (NCBI taxonomy): Eukaryota > Metazoa > Chordata > Mammalia > Rodentia > Aplodontiidae > Aplodontia > Aplodontia rufa. Next base: position 8,141 of record PVKS010021994.1, on the reverse strand, counting down.
GTGTGAATAAAGTATCTTGCTATGGAAAATTCTTCTATAACCCTAAAAGAGATTTCTCCAAGATTTACTAATTATTTTTTGGTACTGGGGATTGATGTAAGGGGAGCTCTACCACTCATTTCCAACCCCAACTCTTCTTATTCTTTCTTTTGAGTCTACATCAGGATAAAAACCAGAGGCTGCTCCTGGAGATAATTGCAATATCCAGAATATTTACACATTTTATACACATTTTATATTATTTTGTTAAAATTGTGTAAGGTTGTTCAAAAAATAATAAAAAAAAAAATAAAGAAAAAAAAAAAAACAGAGGCTGTTTTCTTACATCAGAGTCTTTTCCTCAGGCCCCAGAGTCACTTCAATTATAGTCTGTCACCACAACCCCTAGCATATAATGGCTAATGTTTTCTACATTTCAATATGCAACGAGAAACTCTCCAAGTAAGACCTGACCACGGTCATGAAAAAGTAGAGTTTTCTACGAAAATCGTCCCTGGAGGACCCATACATGATCAGACAGGGTCCTCTGACATGTACTGTGTAGGGGTGTTCCTCTACTCTACTCCCCAAGAATGGGTTTGGACTTCTCATTCAAATGCTCACCAATATCATGGTATTAACTTTAGCCCAGATACATGTAAATCATTTTACTTTAAATCCTCACATGTGAAAACGACATCAGGAATTTTTGCAATGTCATTCTCTCCAAGAGTTCAAAATCAGTTGGCCGATGATGGGAGACTGCAGGGAAGTCACTCCCTGGCATTCTTCTTACTGTCTTACAAAATGCATGTTTTGGGAAAGACTTGCTGAACATAGTGTGGATCATTGAGAGAGCAATGACTTGGAGACTTGGGTGTAGCAAGTGGAAAAGGAGAATTAACTGAAATCCAGAGAGTCACCAGGGACTACCCTCATCCTTCAATCAACACAGGAGTGAGGGAGACACTGCTCGACTTAGTCTGATCCCTTCAGTGATGCAGAGACCAACTACACAAAGAAAAGTTGTATTGCACTGAAATTGGGTCCTGTGTATTGGCCTGAATTCTTGACCTCTTGGCATCTCTGCTGTGTAGAAGGGTGCAGAATCCCCCTCCCACCATTGAGGAGGTCAAACTATAGTGGTTTGAGGCAAAAAGGCTGGGAAATGGAGTTGGGAATGTAAAGTAGATTTCCCCACAGTCCTATTAGGATCCTACAATGCTGTGAATAGGAAGCCTGCATACAGGAGATCCGCCCTGTGATTAAATTTGGACAGCTCCATGGTATCTCTGCTTTGAGGGGAGAAAATTGTCCCCTCCCTTTCAACTCTAAAGGGTATAGGCTACAGCTCTTTGGAGCATACATTCAAGGCAGGCATTATCACCTCCTGGACCCTACTATGACCTGAGAGCTACTTCAGTGGAATGGGAGACAGGAACCTAGACCTGGTGTAGACTGTAGCACAGTCACACCAAAGCTAATTTGATTGGGAATGATAGAATTGCCTAAACGGAACCTCATCTCCACGCCCTCCCAAGTTGCAAGCCACCGCACTGTGGGAAAAAGTTCTAGGATAATTAGGAGGATTTTACTAGTGATCAGCAGGGCTTCTTCAAGTCCATATATCAGAGTTTGAATTTTTTATGATAGTTTGTTTGTAGTAAGTGTTATTGCTGTGCACATATTCTTCTTTGTACTTACTTATTTCTTAAGTTTCCCTTCAACACTTGCTTTAATGGAAATATTATTGCTCACCACACAACGTGGGGCCAGGGCTGTAAAGTCCCCTACTAGTTCACTTCTCCATTACCCACAACTTTCTTATTCTGCACCAACAGCCAAAACCAAATTTTGTAACTCTCACGATTCCCCCAACATCATTTCCCCAACATCTCCCTCTTTCTCTCTCCATTTTTTTCCTTTTTGTTTGTTTTTTAAATTTTTTTGTAATCACAATACTCTTGCAGCATATCTATGCTATGTTTCCTCTTGCTTTATTATCACAAGACTGTCTCCTTCGTACACCAACTCTTTACTCTCAGATGTCTATAAGCTTAACATCAATTAGCTCTATCTGGATATAAACGCTAATCCCATCTTTCACCCTTTAGGTGATAACTAATATTGCATCAACTACAAAAGGAACGGATTAATCAATTCAATACTATGTATTGTATGCTTTAACAAGACATATTGCGTATTCATTGTTATCAAGGGCATGATGGAAGTCCGATGTGAATGCTAAATTTGAAAATGCCTGGTCGATGTTAACGCAATTATAGTTTGATGACTAAGACTGTTGTAAACAAACATAGTTGAGACTCCCGCCCTTCTGCTCATAGATGGTAATTTACATGGTTACAGTCACAGAAGGACCAAAGTAGCTAGGTTTGTGCTATTTATTGTACCCAATCTCTGCTCAGATTGTCTATTTTCCTTATCTGCTGAGATGTTAGAAATCATAAATGCCAATAATTCATTACAGGTTGGAGAACCTGCATTCATCACATCTTTCCAAATTACACCCAGCCCAAGTTACTAAAGAGATAAAAACCCCCAAACTCATGAACATCCCCAAAGTAAAGTAATCAAAGTGGACTTAGAGGCCCCACACTCCTGGCACAAGAAATGAAGAAAAAGGAATGCAAGTCTTCTCCTCATTCCCAGAAGAACCCAGCACATAAGTCCACGGAAGGGTCCTGGATCAAAACCTAGAGTAAAGTATCAATAATCTGATTGTTAAAACAATCAAAAAATTAAAAGAAGACTTAAGGAAGGAAATAAGAGCAATTTCAGGAGCATGGTATTGGTATCAAAACAGACATGAAGACCGATGTAAAATAAGAGAAGATACTGAGACAAACCCACAACTCTTTAACCATCTGATATTTGACAAATAGGTCAAAAATATACCATAGAGGAAAGAAAGCGTCTTCAACAAATGGTGCTGGATTAGCTGAACAGCCGTACGCAGACAATTGAAATAGATCCTTATGTCTCACCATGCACAAAAATAAAAACAAAACGGATCAGAGAATTAAGAATCAAACCAGCAAATATACAATTATTAGAAGAAAAAAAATAGGATCAATACTCCACCACACTGGTATAGGTTCCACTTTCCTTGACAAGACTTCCATCGTTCAATAATTAAAGCCAAGAATCAAGAAGTGGGATCCCATTAAACTGAAAAGCTTCTGTACAGCTAAAGAATTATTCAACAGTGTCAAGACAGAACCTTCAGAAAGGTTGCCTGCTAAGCCTTTGACACAGGGTTAATATTCAGAATATACAAAGAACACAAAAACTAGCCCCCAAAACCCAAATAATCCACTCCCTAAATAGGCTAGGAAACTAAATAGAAATGTCTCACCACAGGAAATACAAAAGCCATTAAATATATGAGAAAGTGTTCTACATCCCTAGAAATCACAGTAATGCAAATCAAAACTCCACTGAGATTCCACCTCACTCCAATCAGAGTGCCAAAAACGGAAAATACGAATAATAACAGATGCTGGAGGGGTTGTGGGGAGAAAGGAACACACTACTGGTGGCACTGCAAACTTGTACAGCCTCTCTGGAAAGCACTGTGGAGACTCCTCAAAAAAACTAGGCATGGAAAAACCTTATAACCCAGCTATTCTCACTCCTGGAAATTTTCCCAAATGAGCTACAATCAGCATACAACAGAGACACAGGTGCATCGATGCTTATCGCAGCTCGATTTACAATAGCTAAGCCATGCAACCAATCCAGAGGCCACTTGCTGGATGAGTGAATTCAAAAATTGTGATATATATATATGTATATGTTTGTGTACATGATATATACATATATATATATATATATATATATATCACAGTTTTATACATACAATGGAGTTCTATTCTGCTATTAGAGAGTATGATATCATGTATTACAGAAGACGCAAGATCTAGGAATGAATGAAGGAGGGGGGATTCTGGACTAGGACTGATCTTAACTTACTTTAATAATACGTATGTGTGTGTGAATATTGAACAGCAATTCCCTCCAATATGTAAGACTAAGTTGCTTAGGGCCTCACTAAGTTGCTGAGGCTGGCCCCCAAATTGCGATCCTTCTGCCTCAGCCTCCTTAGTCACTGAGCTTACGGGTTTGCACCACTACATTCTGTTCAACTCTGATCATGTTGATGAGAGTTGAGCTATTGATATTTTGTATTCATATAGTCATCCTTCTCCAGCTGCTTTCGAAATCATTTATGTTCTTAGATCTTTGGACATATGAACATGAGATATCTCAATGTGGACATCTGAGCTTCTTCTGTATGGAACTCCTTGAAATATTTCAAGCATAATTTTCCCCCTATAAAACTTGGGATACTTTGAGGTTATGCAGATTTGCATGAATTCTCTGCCATATTTTTTTCTCTCTTCTCCTTCTATAACTTCTATTATGTATACTTTTGTTCCTGTCTTAGATTTTTTTAATTGTAAAACACACCACTGTCTGGGTGGCTTATAGATAAGACAGTGACTGCTCACAGCCCTTCATTGCAACCTGAGGTCCAGGTGTGGAAGTCACGGTGTCTGGGGGCGGCTGCTTCCTGCCTCCTGGATGGCACCTTCTGACTGTCCCCTCATGGTGGAAGGGACAGGGAGTTCTCTGGGTTTCTTTTATAAGGACACTCATCCCGTTCATGGAGCTCCACCCTCATGACCTCAGCACAGACAAACTTCTAACAGCAGAACCTGTGATGTCAGGGTTTTGAATATGATCTTTGGGGGATCTACTCTACTATTCTTGGTGTTCCACATTGATCTAAGAATCTGTTCAGTTTCCCCATTTTATTATTTTCATGCTTCAGTATGAATAACAGCTGTGGTTCTTCCTCCAATTTCTCCATTCTTTCTTTGATCTCAAGGGCTGTTTTGACCAACTCTAGAACAATCTCCATCCCTTTTATTTTATATATGAACGCCATAGTTTCCAAACTAATTTGTGTCATCCTAATCAATAGTCTTTTCTCGTTGCTATTTTACTTACAGCATGATTTAACAATAATTTCAACCTGGCTTTCTTTAGATTTAAAACATATTCATAACAGGCCATTTGAGTCTTTATACAAAAACCAGTATTTTGGACTTTTCCTCGCTTGCTTTCATAATTTTATTTTTATGATCCATACTTAATTGTCATATCTAGTATGTTTTACCTCTTCGTAAACAATGGGACATTTTGATTTGTCTCACAGAAACAGCTGAGATTCAATTTCCTATGGGTCTTTTCCCAAAAATTGTTGATTTTTAATGCACGATTTTATTGGTGATCTTTGTTGGTTTGATTAGTGATTGGCGTGATCTAATTCTCAGCATCTTTAACCCCTGCAGTTTCTACTGTGAAATCCCTGCTCCACTTAAAATATTTCATTTTAGAATTTTTAAAGATATCTTAGTTTGGTTTCAACGTGGCTGCCTCCAAGGTAGCAGGGTTCAGATGTCTGTCATTCATTGTCCAGTTGTCCTTAAACACTTGCCATGAAACAGGTGCAGAGATAACATCTGGGGAAACTTGAATCTGTTTCAACATCTGTTCAAATCTCAGAACCTTTACAACCTTTAAATAGAAGGGTGCCCTCCTTCTATTTAATCGGAATCGCCGAAATCTGATGTTGCTTTCCAAATACCCAGGAAACTCTCTGCATTTTTGGAAGTTGCTTAGCCCTATCTCTTCTGTCATTTTTCCTGTAGGTTTTACATGAACTATCCCACTTCTCCTGCAAGGTATCTGTGTTGTGAAAAGATCATTCTCTCCTTGGCCATCATTTGCAGGGTACTGGTCTTTCATACTGAAATACTAATGAATTTGGAACATACCATCCACCAGCAAGAAGAGGATACTCTTCAGAGAAGGGGACAAAATAAAGAAGCAAAAGGTAAAACTTACACAGAGCTCACTAGCTTGGGTGGGTTCCTAACATTAACAAGCAAAACACTGACGTCAAACACCTATGCTGTAGGACTTCAGCTCATTCCAAGAATCAAGACATGGTTGCTTTCCGACTCATTTTGTGAGTACTTGAAGGTTATTTTTCTGAGTGGGGAGAAATGTCCCAGCTCTTTATTGAAATCCACCCAGTAACCTACACCAACCTATGAGAGGTTCGAACTGAAGCTGCTCACTTTAAATATTCCAGGAAAAGAGTCCAATCTCCCACATGGTATACGAATATATTTTTGGTACACCATTAGACATTCACTACCCCAGGAGGTACTTTTGCATTGTGCAAGATTCCGTCATGACTTTTTGTTTAGTTTGAGTCTGCCCAAGTAGCCTGACCTCTCCATTTTTTCGTTGAATGAAAAACTCTTTTATCAGCTGTTTTGGTGCTGTGATCAAAAGACCTGACAAGAACAATTTAGAGGAGGAAAAGTGTATTTGGGGCTCATGGTTTCAGAGGCTCAGTCCGTGGTTGGCCGACTCCATGGCTCTGGGTCCAAGGTGAGCAGAACATCATGGCGGAAGGGTGTGAAGGAGGAGAGCAGCTCACGACCTGGCACCAGGAAGCAGAGAGAGCTCTGCTCACCAGGGACACAATATAAACCCCAAAGACACAGCCCAGTGACCATCTTCTTCAAGCCATATACATTTGCCTATAGTTACTACCTAATTAGTCCATATGAATGGATTAATCTGTTAATCCACTGATGTGGTCACACTTTGCATAATCCAAAGAATTGTCCTGTGCATTTATTTTTTGCATTGTCTTACATTGATTTTTCAGGGCAACCTCACACCTAAACTATTAATAAAGTCACCCATGATGTGGCTGCTTTTCTGTTCCTCTCATGATACATTTATCAGTTAGGCAATTATTCTATTTTTTTTTTAAGTGAGAGAGGGATGCTGTATGAGAGAGACAGACAGAATTCATTTTATTTAGTTTTTCATGTGGCTTTCATTGCTGTGGAACTGCATTGTGTACATGATGCTGGGGTTAGAACGCACATCCTTGCACATCCCAAACAAGTGTCCCGTAAGCACTGAGCCATGGCTCCAGCCCTAGGCAATTATTCTTAACAAGAGGGATCTCCTGTTGTACTACAGACCCAGATTTTTAAGAGTTTCATTTGAGCAGATGTTTTTGTGCATGAAGAACTTCTTTAAAGACACGTATTTGTGCTTATGCATGACATTTATTTAATTGATTAAGAATAGAGGAATAGTGGGTCAAATACAAATGAGGACCGAAAGCTCATCAGGAAGAAAGTGATTGCAACTTCACATAAAATAAGAAGTTACGGTTCGAAAGGCAGTATTTTATCTTCGTACAGATGATTCTGGAGCCTCAACGATATTGTAAATATTCCTTATCTCATTATCATTTGTGAAGGTGTAAAGAAAAATTGAAAGATCCCATATTCACACCAAAGTTCAAGGAGGGTGATACTGTCTTCTAGTTCATTTCTACATGAAATTCCTTCATTCGGTCACCCAATTCAAGAACCCCACTCTTCACACTAGAATAGTGTTGTTTCTTCAATATGTTACACTCATACACCCATCTCAGAACCCTTCAAGAAGACTGTTTTGTTATTGAATATGCCAAATACCCCAGAGAAAAATACCCTAGCAGAACAAAATGTCAGTAGGTACAAACGTCAAGTGTCTACTTGTCCTTAGGCACAAGAACATTCTGTGAAAGAGAGTGGAAGAGAGAATACAGAATACTGGGGTTGCTCAATGTCTAAGCATTTCTATGACCTGTTTCAACACAAGGCAGGTTTTGCATATAGTAAATCTTTATGAAGGCTTATAGACCTTGTTTCTACACTGCAGGAAGACGAAAGTGACTTTACCGGTTTCGGTGATATTCATTATGTTTTCTTTTGGAATATTGTGTTCCTCGGTCTGTTCTTCAAAAATATTTTTATCCTCATCACTCACACTTTGTGTTTGCTAAATTTCAAAGTGGAAAAGAAAGCAGAGAAGGCCATTAGAAAGCACCCTCTGGGACACACTGCACAATGGTCAATCCCACCACCACCATGCTGTCTGATGCTACTCTACCAGGTCATCCTTGAGGGACATGAGGACGCTGGGTGCATTCCTCTGGGACACACTGCACAATGGTCAATCCCACCACCACCATACTGTCTGATGCTACTCTACTA
>PVKS010021993.1:10199-34463 GCA_004027875.1 Aplodontia rufa | reverse complement strand
TTTTTTTTTTTTTAAAGAGAGAGGGACAGTGAAAGAAAGAAACAGAATCAATTTTAGTTAGTTTTTCATGTGGCCTTCCTTGCTCATACACTTTGTTGTGTACATGGTTGCTCTGAGACTCTGGTCCTGGGGTTTGAATTCTCATTCTCTCACATTCCAGGGAAGTGCCATTAACCCCTGAGCCACCACTCCAGCCCCCATAAGTTTTTTTAAAATTTTTTTTATTAAGGAGTTGACTAAATGTGTAATCATAATTGCATATGAAGCTCTTGTCAGGGACTGGAGCAGTGGCTCGGTGGTTACGGCGCTTGCCTGGCATGCACGACTACACAGGTTTAAACCCCAGCACCCACATACACAAGTAAGTGTCAGAGCAACTAAAGCCATGTGAAAAACTCAATAAAAATTGATTCTCTCTCTCTCTCACACGATGTCCTTCTCTCTTAAAAAAAAAAAAATTCTTGTCAGTCTGTTAGTAGGTATAAAAATCTAGAGGCAACAGAAAATCTTGTTAAAACTCTGGACCTTAGTCTTTACCATAATGCCCGGCACATGACACATAGTCAATAAATACTCCTTGAGTGTGTGATTGTATAATATTCTGAGGCATACAATCTTAAATTAGGAGATAATTTTGTCACTTGGATGACACGATACAGTGGATAAACCAAGAAGGCTTGAACTTGTAAGAACACAACAAGGCCACAGCAGATTTTTCTTCTGGATCAAGCAGACCACTTTCCCTAAGCCTTGACTAATATAAAGGTAAAATTAAGATATCATAACAAGTGATTAATTCTACTTACATTAAATCTCTTATATTTGTTCCTCTCTTGCCTAATTCCATGGGCATTACACTAAAGCAAATCTTTTTATATCTTTACCCTAGACTACAACAGTCTTCTTACATTCAAAATCTTTCCACTTCAATCTATCTTCTACATTGCTGCCAGTGAATTTTCCTCGGGCAAAGCCCTGATCATGTTATTGCCTCATAAAATCTTCAAAACCCTTCCTCCCTATACTGCAACTCACTAGAGATAAAATTCTTAATTCTGTAGTCTCTCATTCAAAGCTATTTACCTTCTGACCACAATCTACCTTTCCATTCTTGCTTGCTGCTTGTTCCTTTTCCCTCACACACTTCTTTCAACAAACTGATTTGCCATCATTATTCATACATGCTTATAATATCCTACCTGTGCTCAGGTTGGCCTTGATCCTGAGATCCTGTCTCAGCTTCCAGAGTAGCTGGGATTATAGGTATGCACCGCCTCGCCTGGCCTCCCAAATGTGCCTTTGCTCACATTATTTCCTCTCCTTGGAATATGGTTTTCTTTTCTTTTTTTCTTTTGCCGTACTGTGGATTGAATTTAGGGCCTTGCAAATACTAGGAAATTGCTCTACCATCACGCTCCTTTTTGTTCTTTGAGATGGTCTTCCTGAATTGTCCAGACTGGCTTGGAACTTGGGATCCTCCTGCCTAAATCTCCCAAGTAGCAGGGATTACAGGAGTGTATCACCATGCCCAGCAAGAATATGCTTTTGCTAGCATGTATGTAGGAAGACTTGGACAACAAAATACCAATTTTAACATGTGTTGACCAACATTATACAAGTTATTTTTAAACTCTGAGCTTAAATTCCCTTATCTCTAAAACAGAGTTAATGGCCAGGTGCAGTGATGCACACCTGTAATCCCAGCTTCTCAGGAGGCTGAGGCAGGAAGACTGCAAGTTCAATGCCAGCCTTAGCAACTCAGTGAGGCCCTAAGAAACTCAGTGAGACTGTCTCAAAAAAAAATAAAATACAAATAAGGGCTGGGGATATAGCTCAGTGGTTAAGCACCCCTGGGATCAATCTGGGTACCAAAAATAAATAAAATGAAATAAAATAAATTAAAAAATTAAAATACATAAAAGAGGGGTAATGATATCTTGCTTGAAATTGTTGTGAGGGTTAGAAAATAACACATATAATGAGTGTGGCACATAATGAGCAATAAAAAATGGTAGTTTTTATTGCTTTTCTTCAAGGCTAGTTCAAAACCATCTTTCTTTATTCTTTTTAAGTACTGGGAATTGAACCTAGAACTTTGTGCATACTGAAGCCATGTTTATTCATTTTCTTAAAGAGAGAATTAATTTTATTTAGTTTGTCATGTGGTTTTCATTGCTCCAACACTTCATTGTGTACATGATGCTGGGGTTTGAACCCGCATCCTCCTGCAAGCCAGGCAAGCACAGTAACCAGAAGGGGCTCCAGCCCCTTGAAGCCATGTTTAAATAGTTTTCTAGGTTTCCTCCCAACTAGAAATAATCATTCCTTTCTCCTAATCCTCAAAGGCAGTCTTACTCCTCTTAAGACAGTAATCTTGGAATGGAAGTGTAGCTCAGTGGTATAATGTCTGCACAGTATGTTTGAGGATCTACGTTCAATCCCTAACATTATTAAAAAAAAAAAAGTGACTGTTACCTTTACTTTTTATATTTTATTTGGTTGTTAATATACAATATATCTATCTGGTAGCCTTTCAGATATCTAAGAAAAAAATGGTGTCTGACTTATAGTAAGCACTCAATGCTGTCAGGTGAAAAGCTAAGCATTGGAGAATTTACATAAACACATGGAAAAACGGTAATATTCCTCTTCTTTCATCTGTTGTGCTTCAATACAACAGAAAGCACAAGGCTTTCTGGATTTAAAACGCATACAACAGGGCTGGTGTGGTGGCTTAGTGGTTATGGTGCTTGCCTTGCATGCATGAGTTCACGGGTTCGAACTCCAGAAGCACATACACAATGAAGTGTCAGAGCAAAAAAATCCACATGAAAAACTAAATAAAAATTAATTAATTCATTCTCTTTCTCTCCTTCTTTCACTGTCCCTGTCTCTTAAAAATAAAACAAACGCATACCCAGAGTTATTTTTTAAATTTCTTTCTTTCTTTTGTTGGGGAGGGAGTGACTGGGGATGGAACAGAATGCTCTGCCATTGAGCTACATCCCCAGTCCTTTTTTATTTTTTTATTTTGAGACAGGGTATCTCTAAGTTGCAGAGCCTTGCCTTGAACTTGCAATCCTCCTGGCTCAGCTTCTGAAGTCTTTAAACCATTTTCTTTTCTTTTTCTTTTTTCTCTTTCTTGCAGGACTAGGGATTAAACCCAGGGATGCTCTACCATTGAGCTACATCTGCAGCCCTTTTTATTTTTTGAGATAAGGTCCTAAGTTGAACTCCTTCCTCAGTCTCCCAAGTAGGTGAAAATTCAGGTGTGTCACTGTTCCTTAAACCATTTTCAAAAGGGTACTTGATACTCAGACTGAAAACAATACAGACAGTTTGTTCTGACCTAGAAACTCACTAATGTTCTAGTCTTCATGAGAATTCTGAAAATAGGTTCCCTATCTCAGGTGAGCTGTGATTTCAAAGAAAAGCTTGGGGTTAGGCTAGCTGTTAGTGATATACAGTTTCCTTCTTTTTTGGGTCAGATAATAGGCCTGTGACCCACTAGGAACATATTCTGAGGTCTGTGAATTGGCAGATTTTCTCTGTATAACAGAATATTTTCATAATTTTTTTTATGGTGCTGAAAACTGAACCCAGGGCATCCACACATGCTAGGCAAGAGCTCTACCAATGAACTATATAATTTTAACCTCTTGCATATTTTAAAAGAGAATTTAGGGGGCTGGAGCAGTGGATCATTGGTTGCGTCACTTGCCTGGCAAGTGTGAGGATGTGTGTTCAAACCCCAGCACCACATATACAATTTAATGTCAGTCAGAGCAATGGGGACCCAATGAAAAACTAAATAAAACTGATTCTCTCTCTCTCACACTGTCCTCCTCTCTTTTTTTAAAAAAATGAATAAAAGAGAAATTAGGGCTTTTGCCTATGCCTGGTCTGCATATTAACTATTACTTTCTTCAGTTTTCTAATTTCTAACCTTTTTGAATCACAGGCAATCCATCGTGATACAAGCTGATGATTTATACAATGAAGTGATATCCGTAATCTTCCTGAAGATCTATGCTGCTTAGACACTCTTAAAGAAGAAGGAACAAGTCATATTCCTACTCTCTTTTCTCCTGGAAGACTGAAATTCTATTGCAGGTGTCACTTACTGGATATAGGCACCCAGCAGAACTGCTTCAACATGATTCCTTGAAGATAGGGTCTTTGCTATTATAAAAGCCATAAGATCAAATGGACTAAAAGGTCAGAAAGCTGGCAGGAGAGGAATGGATTCAGTTCAAAAGATATAGAATAATCAATGACCTTGGAGATTTCAGACTAATCAGATTTTCTTTTCAAAGCAAAGGATAAAAATAGCACAAACAACACAGACTCTTAGAAACAAAAGCCACCAACTGAACTTTTTGTCTGAAGACTTGTTAGGTCTAGAGAAGCCGTTCACAACCACAGCTGCTAATGGTTATGGATTTGGCAATCAAAATGTCTTTGTTAGGCAAAAAAAAAAAAAGCTTTAACTGCCTCACTATTGAGGTTACAAACCACAGCCCTGATGCACTGTTGTAGTCAGCATCCTCCCTGCTGTTTTTGAGGGCTTACATCTGCTGCTGGCAGATAAAATGCTGGCAAACTGCTAGGCCTCCTTAAGGAGGAATACAGGAGAAGCTTTAAGGAGACTACTCTCATCTACCTTTCTCCCCTAAATTGAGCCCACAGCCTTTTCTGGATGACTCCTATCCAGTTTAGATTAATCTTCTTTCATTACTGAAGAGGGGTGAGGATCCAGTGGGATTTTTTTTTTTTCTGGCACAAATTAGCTATGCTGGTCAAACTAGTCTTAAAAGATGAAAGGAGGGACTAGAACAGTGGCTCAGTGGTTATGGTACTTGCCTGGCATGCACGAGGATGCAGGTTCAAACCCTAGCACCATGTATACAATGAAGTGTTGAAGCAACAAAAGCCACATGAAAACTAAATAAAATTGACTCCCTCTTTTTTTTTTTTTTTTTAAACACATCTTCATCCAAGCCTTTATATCCTTTGGTTATTGGCTCTGACATGTATTTCTTGGGGTCACCAGAATATACAACATTAGACCAACCTAGGAAATTTCATTTAGTTACTTATTTATTTAATTACTAGGGATTGAACTCAGGAGTGCCTTACACTGAGCTAAATCCTCAACCCCGGTTCTTTTATTTTTTACTTTGAGACAGGGTCTCACTAAGCAGCTGAGGCCGTCCTCAAATTTTCAATCCTCCTGCCTCAGCCTGAGTGGCTGGGGTTGTAGCTGTGTCACCGAAACAGGTGGAAGGGACTTTATTTAGTTCTGATTCCCTTCCAAAATGGTACCCAGCATTTATTTCTATGGCAGCACACTGAGTTAAATTTTCTAGGAAAAGCACACCAAGTTTCCTTTGGGGCCAGCAATTGTTAGAGAGAAGTTACCCATCCAACAACCAAGTGTTGGAGCAATGAAAGCCACCTGAAAAACCAATAAAACTGATTCTCTCTTTCTTTTAACGAGAGAGGGACAGTGCGAGAGAGAGAGAGCGAGAGAGAGAAAGACAGGATCAATTTTATTTAGTTTTTCAGGTGGCTTTCATTGCTCTGACACTTTGTTGTGTACGTGGTGCTGGGGTTTGAACTTGTGTCCTTGCCAAGCAAGTGCCTTAGCTGCTGAGCTACCATAGCTCCAGCCCCTACTGTCCCCCTCTCTTTAAAAAAAAAAAAAAGGAAGACACATTCTTAGCTCAGGAGAGCCTGAGAGCATGTTAAGAACATGCTTTTTTGCTTTTTAAAAAGCCACTTATTGGATAGTGCATTTAATGATTAAAGCAATCACTAACAAAATTTTTTTTTTTTTTTTTTACTGGAGATTGAACCAAGAGGTGCTTAACCACAGAAGCCACATCCCCAGCCCTTTTTTTATATTTTATTTTGAGAAGGGTTTCGTTAAGTTGCTGAGGCTGGCTCTGAATTTGCAATCTTCCTGCCTCAGCCTCCCAAGCAGTTGGGATTACAAACATGCACCTCCACACCTGGCTGGTTTTATTTATTTTTTTTTTAAGATAACTAAATTATCATGCTATGTAAAAATATGTAGTGAGGGCTTAGTGTATTTTAACTTATCAAAGAAAAATCAATAATGTAATGTCAAAAGTAAATACCTGAGTTTCTTTGGGGGAAGAAAAATGTTAGGAACAGAAATGGAGAAGTAAAATGTCAAATAGGAAATTACTTTTAGTTGAAATAAAAATGATCAGGGCTGGAGTGGTGGCTTGGTGGTTATGGAGCTTGCCTGGCATGCGCAAGAACACGGGTTCAAACCCCAGCAACCCACATACACAACTAAGTGTCAGAGCAATGAAAGCCAAGTGAAAAAACCAATAAAAATTGATTCTGTCTCTCTCTCTCTCTGTCCTTTAAAAAAAAAAAAAGAAATAAAAATGATCAAAACGGGGCTGGAGCAGTGGCTCAGTGGTTACGGTGCTTGCCTGGCATCTGCAAAGATGCAGGTTCGAACCCCAACACCAGGTACATAATGAAATATCGGACCAACGAAAGCCAAATGAAAAGCTAAATAAAACTGATTCTCTCATTGTCGCTCTCTCTAAAGCCAAATGAAAAGCTAAGTAAAACTGATTCATTGTCCCTCTCTCTCTTTAAAACAACAACAACAACAAAAAGATTAAATCCACACTGGTTTTCAAAGAAAATGCAATTCACTTGGGTGATAAGAAATGTGTGCTGAGATGCTGAAGGGGACACAGGTTAGGAAACTTTCCTGTATGTTTTTCTTTAAGTGAGCTGACTTATAAGGATAAAGGAAAAATAAATGGCAAACAAATGCCATTTATACTAGGGTATCAGTTCTGCAGTATGCAAATAGATAACATGCAAATATGCATGGTAGGGAGAATTTATGTTCATAAAGGTTTGGGAGAGCTGGGGAGGAAGCTCTTATCTCACACACACAAGGTCCTACCTTCCATTGCTAGCACTGCCAAAAAAAAAAAAAAAAAAAAAAAAAAAAGGAAAGGTTTAGAACACTGTCCAGTATACCCACATCTCATGAAGTCATAATGCATAACAGCATATGAAAGGCTATGAAAAATTCTGTGGTAAACAAATAAATTTGTTTAATTGAAAGATATTTTCAAGATGTATGTTTCAGAGAACACCTATGTTATGGAAGATGTTAGGATAGGGGTATTAGTCCTAAATTCTCAACTCTTTTTTTTTTTTTTTAAAGAGAAAGAGAGAATAAATTTTTTTTTTTTTTTAAAGAGAGAAGGCCAGTGAGAGAGAGAGAGAGAGAATCAATTTTATTGAATTTTTCACATGGCCCTTGTTGCTTCAGCACTTAGCTGTATATGTGGGTGCTGGGGTTTGAACCCATGCACTTGCGCATGCTGGGCAAGTGCTGTAACCAAAGAGCCATTGCTCCAGCCCCAAGAGAATCTATTTTATTGAGTTTTTCATGTGGCCTTCGTTGCTCTGAGACTTTGCTGTGTACATGGTGCTAGGATTTGAACTCTGGTCCTCGCACATGCCAGGCAAGTGCCGTAACTTGAGCCACTGCTCTTGTTTCTTCAGAAACAAGAATGAGGCTTAAAATGGTAAAGTGCTTGCAAGGCTGAGTTTGATCCCCAGCACCATAAAAACCAAGTAATATAATAGACCATGCAACTATATTTCTTACATTATTGAACTCTAGTTCAAACAGAGACAGGTAAATGATTTCATCAAGTGTTGTCTGGATATTTTCCAAGAAGGCAGCCAATACTAAAGCTACAAACTTTTTTTTTTTTTAATGGTATTGGTTTTTTTCTTTTTTTTTTTTGAGAGAGAATAAATTTTATTGAGTTTTCACGTGGCTTTTGTTGCTCCAACACTTCGTTGTGTACATGGTTGGTGTTGGAGTTTGAACCCACATCCTCATGCATGACAGGTAAGTGCTGTAACCATTGAGTCAGTGTTCTAGCCCTGGTGCTAGGGTTCTTGAACCCACAATGTGCTATGACTGAGCTACATCCCCGGCCCTTTTTATTTTGAGACAGGACCTTGTTAAGTTGCTGAGGCTGGCCTTGAACTTGCCATCCTCCTGCCTTGGCCTTCTAAGTTGCTGGGATGAAAAACATGTGCCACTGCACCCAGTAACAAAATTTTTAGAAGTAATAAGATCTATATCCAATATATAATAGCAACATATGGCCATTATCAATTCTGATTATATTCATATGCTACCCTCAAATACAGGAAAGTAACAGTGGGGAAAAGCCACAAAAAAAGCTGGTGATCATTGGGAAAATAATATGGGGTCTCCTTGTTTGATAAAATCTACAGGCTTCTGTCATTTTGGCATATTTTAATGTCATACATAAAGTAAATTCAGAGGAGAACTGCCAGGACCTCCAGCTGGGAACATATGGAAGGGTCTGAAACTGCTACATGCTGCTCTCACAGCAACCCCAGAACATAAAATTTAATATGAACTTAAGGAGGAACATCATGCTGACCTGAAATAAAGGTCTCCTTGAGAAACCAAAAAAGATTTGTTTTGTTAATTAGATTCTAATTCTTGTAACCATCAGAGTACTCCACACTTTGGGATTACAGTTTCCTATCCTACTTTACACAAATCTGTCACAGAAAGATTAGTTAACTATCTAGATACTGAAATCATTTGACCTTGTGTCATGTGGTAGTTTGCTTCATCCATAAAGGAGAAAGTAAAGCAAGCCACATTCCAAAATCACCATGCACAGCAGATGCAGCTGGGTTGTCTTTTAGAATGTAAATGTAACATCAAGAGAATACGATGGGGGCTGGAGCGCTGGCTCAGCGGTTACAGCGCTTGCTCAGCATGTGCAAGTACACGAGTTCAAACCCCAGCACCCATGTACACAGCAAAGTGTCTGAGAAATGAAAGTCACATGAAAAACTAAATAAAACTTGCTTCTCTCTTTCTCACTGTCCCCTCTTTCTTTAAAAAAAAAAAAAAAAAAGAGAGAGAGAATATGATGGGAACTGGAGTGGTGGCTCAGTGGTTATAGCACTTGCCCGACACGGGCAAGTATATGGGTTCAAACCCCAGCACCATGCACACAACCAAGTGTTGGAATAATGAAAGCCACATGAAAAACTAAAACTGATTCTCTTTCTGTCTCTCTCTCTTTACAAAAGCAAAAACAAAACAAAACAAACAAACAAAAAACCCCACAGAGAATATGTTGTACTAAGTTATACTAAGCTGTTCAGGATGATGAGTCTCTAAAACTGTAAAGTTGGGGTTGGGGATTTAGCTCAGTGGCAGAGCGCTTGCCTAGCATGCCCAAGGCCCCGAGGAGTTCGGTACTCAGCCCTAAAAACAAACAAACAAACAAACAAACAAACAAAAAAAACTGTAAAGTCTATACCAATATAAAATATTTTTAAAATTATTAATTCTACTTTGAAAAAAAAACAAGAGACAAGGCTGGGGATATAACTCAGTGGTAGGCTGTTTGCTTAGCATGCATGAAGCCCTTGATTGGATCTCTAGCACCAGAAGAAAAAAAAAAGGAGCAGGGAGAGGAGGAAGAATGACACTTGAGGGGCTGGAGTGGTGGCCCAGAGGTTGCACAAATATGCAGGTTCGAACCCCAGCACCATATACACAAGGAAGTGTCTGAGTAGCAAAAGCCACATGAAAAACTAAATGAAGTTGATTCTCTCCTTCTCTCTCACTGTCCCTCTTTAACAATAAATAAAATAAAATAAAATAAAATAAAATGATGACAGTTGGAAAACACAGGAAAAAGGCCTATAGAAATAGTATAGGCACACACCGGGCACAGTGGCGCATGCCTCTAATCCCAGCAACTTGGGAGGCTGAGATAGGAGCATCAGGAGTTCAAATCCAACCTTAATAACTTAGGCCCTAAGCAATTTAGTGAGACCCTGTCTTAAAACAAAATATAAAAAGGGTTGGGGATATAGCTCAGTGGGTAAGTGCCCTAGGTTTAATCTCTGTTACAAAACAACAACAACAACAACAACAAAAAACCCCCCACAAAAGCACAAGGTGGTGTCTACAGCTCTATCTAAATCTAGATCAGAGACTAAGGGAACAAAAGACTTGGAGTCAAAATTCACAACAAAATACATGCATTGTACTCAGACACAAATAGTAATCAGATTAAGGAGGCAACCCATGACAAAATGATGAAAGAAATGTAGAGGGATAACAACAGAAGACTAAAATCTGTGAGGAAAGGATTGAGAAGTTGAGATGGCTATGAATAATGAAGGAATAAAAGGAAGCATTAATAGCAAAAAAGCAAGGCAGGGATGGGAGAGTAGCTCAGTAGTAGAATGCTTGCCTAGAATATACAAGACCCTAAATACAGTCCCAGCACTGCCACATTCACACCCACCCACATGCAAAAAGGCAAGTAAGTCTGAAAAACAAAGAATATACTGAGAAAAATTAAGCTGAAGCATATTTTATTAGGCATAGTGGTAGATGTCTTATTGCCTACAGTATCTGTTCAAAGAACAGGAAACTCATACTGTTAGGTAAGACTCCAGGTTTCATGAATGGACCTTCCCATCTTGGATTTCTGCCAGTGTGAGACTAAACATAAAAATACTACATTTCAGGAACTGTTGAATTAAGATAAAGTCCTTTGGCACCCTCTACTGTTCAAAAATGTACTTTATTATGTCAGTTTAATCTTTAGAGACCGAAAATTTAAAAAACAAACATATATGTACATGTGTACATCTACCTACACACACACATACACAAACACATCTGGCAAAGTCCAAGCAATTGGAGTTCAAACACACTTTCCTATTATGAGTTCAATGGCCTGGACCAAATGCTCCAGAAAATAAGAACAGATCTACCATATCCACCACCAATCATTTATAAAGAGATGATTGAAGATTTCCTTACTAAAAGAAGCAAAGATTTAGTAAGAGATGAAGACCCCATACTTTTTAGCTGGATTTTAGCAATAGTTTTTTATGCAAAAATATATATTTACCAGTTCCCCATACACCAGAAAGCAAAGCATCAGTAAGTTTTTTTTCTGTTATTGGCCAGGTCTTTTCATCTCAATATATCCCTATTAAGATACTCTCCTTTGCTGGGCATGATGGTGCATTCCTGTTATTCCAGCTACTTGGAAAGCTGAGGCAGGAGGATCGAAGTTCAGAGCCAGCCTGGGTAACTTAACAAGACCCAGTCTCAAAATAAATTAAAAGGGTTGGGGATTTAGCTCAGTGGTAGAACTCTTGCCTGGCATGTGTGAGGCCCTGTGTTCAATCAACACCAAGAGAAAAAGGAAAGAAAAAAAAAAAAAAAGACACTCTTTTTCTTCATATGTCTAAATGTATGTTTTAGCATCTTATTATCTTCAGGATATTCTATATTACAGGATCTATAAGTCAGTCATGGCAAACCAAGCATCTACCCAGGAGAAGTATTCATTACATACCTGCTCCTTAAACTGCTTCTGTGACAAGCAATCAACTAGATCCACACAGCCCAGAAGACAACCTGATGGATAGTCATTGGGAAATTCCACATCTGAATCAAGAAAACAAAAGGATTAGGTAAATTTCCTTCTTTGTGATTCTGGAATTCAGGAATCTATTTTGAATTGCGAACAAATAACTGTTTCCATTATCTATTTGCTGATAAAAGGAAAACAATGAGATTTTTATTTGGCAAAACTGCATTTTAG
The DNA here is from genome assembly GCA_004027875.1 of Aplodontia rufa. Lineage (NCBI taxonomy): Eukaryota > Metazoa > Chordata > Mammalia > Rodentia > Aplodontiidae > Aplodontia > Aplodontia rufa. Next base: position 22,752 of record PVKS010021993.1, on the reverse strand, counting down.
GAAAAAACCTACTGAGTGGATGGCTTAGTCTATTATCCATATGATAAACTAGAAAAATTTTCCTTGAGCAGGAACAGTGGCTCAGGTTTCAGCACTTGCCTGGCATGAGCAGGGACTCTGGGTTCAAACCCAGCACTATGTACACAATGAAGTGTCGGAGCAAAGAATGCCACATGAAAAACTAAATAAAATTGATTCATTCTTTCTCTCTCTCATTGTCCCTGTCTCTTTAAAAAAAAAAAAAAGTATTCCCTTATATCATCAAAGTTCAATAACCATTCAAGTTTATTATAAACAAATCAGTTCTACTATATTCAACTGCATCAGATTAGAGCTTGGTGATGATGGGTTTTAAAAACGAAGAAAGGCAGCTACAGGTAGTAACTGAAACATTACAAAATGTATAAAAAAACATAAGAATGAATGTCAGAACACAAATTTAAAACAAATCATATCAGTCAAAATAGAAATGTGTGGGGGCTGGAGCAGTGGCTCAGTGGTACTGCACTTGCCAGGCATGCACGAGGACCAGGGTTCAGCCCAGCACCTCCTACACAACTAAGTGTCAGGGCAACAAAAAACAGATGAAAAACTAAACAAAGTTTAGATTGTGTCTTTTTTTTTTTTTCTCTCTCTTCTCTAAAAAAAGAAAAGAAATGTGTGGGTTTTTTCCTATTTCTTTTTTGAACCCAGGTACTAGAGCAAGTACTCTACCGCTAAACTACATTCCCAGTGCCAGAAATGTGTTTTTTTTTCCCCCTTATACTGGGGATTAAACTCAGAGGTGGTCTATCACTGAGCTATATGCCCAATCCTTTTTCTTTTAATTTCTTTATTTAGGAGTTGAGTTATTGTACAATCATAAATGCATATAAAGTAGCAATATGATCTTAAACCAGAACTACCCCATCACCCACACCCCAGTCTCTTGATTCTTCTATATTTCGCCCCTACAAGTGATATATTTTTCCCCTACAAGTGATATAAATGTGCTTAGAATGTGAACTTTCCAGAATTAAATGATTGCTTAAGTATTTTTTGATTCTCAGGGGTAAAGTGTATGCTACACTGTTGATTGTCTTCCTAGATCCCTCCCTGTTCTCCCTCCCTCTACCCTCCAACCTCCTCTCCCTCCCCCACCTATACATCTATGGTTGCCCTAGATTATGTGTTGATATGCCTTTGTTGGGTCTAATACATGAGTTTGACTACCTTTCACCCAAAACAGTGTTTGGCTCCAGCCTCCACAAATGAGTGAAAACATTCAACCCCTGACTCTCTGGGTTTATGCCCAACCCTTTTGATTTTCCCCCAGAGGGAGAGAGGGACAGTGAGAGTGAGTGAGTGAGACTGAGAGAGAGGAGAGAGAGAAAGAAAGGAGAGAGAGACAGAGAGAATATATCAATTTTATTTAGTTTTTCATATGGCTTTCATTGCTCTGACACTTTGTTGTATATGTGGTACTGGGGTTTGAATATGTTTTATCCTCATGCTTGCCTGGCAAGCATCTTAACTCTAAGCAACTGATCCCTGGTTTTTTTTTTTGTTGTTGTTGTTTTAAAGAGAGAGGGACAGTGAGAGAGAGAGAGAATCAATTTTATTTAGTTTTTCATGTAGCTTTTGTTGCTCTGACACTTCGTTGTGTTGCGTACATGGTGCTGGGGTTCAAACCCGTGGACTTGCACATGGAAAGCAAGCGCCAAAACCACTGAGCTGCTGCTCCAGCCCTAGCCCCTGATTTTTTGATATAGGTTCTTGCTGCTAGGTGGCAGGGCTTGTCTTGAATTTGCTATTCTCCTGTCTCAGCCTCCTGACTCACTGGAATTACAGTTGTGTGCCACTGTGTCTGATCAGAAATGTGTTTTTAAGAGAAGCATGTATTTTTTTTTTTTAAAAGAGAGAAGGGAGGCTGGAGTGGTGGTTTGGTGGTTACGGTGCTTGCCAGGCATGCACGAGTACGCGGGTTCAGACCCCAGCACCCACATACACAACTAAGTGTCAGAGCAACAAAGGCCATGTGAAAAACTCAATAAAAGTTGACTCTGTCTCTCTGTCCTTCTCTTAAAAAAAAAAGGGGGGGGAGGGGCTGGAGCGGTGGTCCCCAGCACCATGTACACAACAAAGTCTTGGAGCAACTAAGGTCACATGAAAAACTAAATTTAAAAAATTACCTCTCTCTTTCTCTCTCACTGTCCCTCTCTCTTTTAGGAAAAAAAAAAAAAAAAGAGAGGGAGAGAGAATCAATTTTATTTGTTTTTTTTCTTCTGGTCTTTGTTTCTCCAAAACTCAGTTGTGTATGTGGTGCTAGGATCTGAACCCAGGTACTTGGGCAAGCCAGGCAAGTGCTCTACCACTGAGGCACTGTTCCAGTCCCATGAAGCATGTACTTTTGACTCCTAGTGCTTAAAGACTGGCTCATTAAAAACATTTAAGGTGGTTCTGTAACTATCCTTTCATTCTTCTTCTAAAACAATTCTGAGTTGGATAAGAGAACAGGAAATAGAAAAAATAAAATTTTTTAAAAAAGGAAAATAGGATGTCAAAGGTCAGAAGTCTTTCTTAGGATCCAAATTAACTGTGGTTGTGGTGATTCTGAAAATTTGCTGCTTAAGTCAATCACCTTTGAGCTATCTGAATCCAATAGCAGGTGCCTATTTGGTCACCTAATTTTAAAAAATATATTATTTGTAATTATTTTTTTCCCAATCAAAAAGACCCCAGAGTTTATGAGTCAGTTATAGTGAGGAAAAAAAAAAAAAAAAAGGGTAAAGACAATTTTCTCAGATAAAATTAAGATTAGTTGGTTGATCTCCCCCACCCCCAGTACAGGGGATTGAACCCAGGGGTGCTTACCCACTGAGCCAAATCTCTGGTCCTTTTTATATTTTGAGACAAGGCCTTGCTAAATTGCTGAGGCTGGCTGTGAACTTGGGATCTTCCTTCATCAGCCTCCCAAGTTGCTGGGATTACAGGCATTTGCCACTATGTCCAGATAACGGGTTGAATTCTGGTGCTGGAAACTGCATTTCTATTTGCTCTTTTTGAGGTACCAAAGTTTTGAATAGCTGTCTACAATTTGCTACTTAACAAACAAGTAAACAAATATACAAGGTTTATAAATCCTTTTCAGACAAGGAGAAGCCAAAGAAGGAAGTGAAAGAAGATGAATATCAATGACTCCTCTTCAAATGTGAGACTGAAAGAATACATAGCTGTTACCTTTCCCATGGAGAAGACGATATGTAGCCTGGAGTTCTGAGACTTCTTGAGGGGAAGGTTTTTTGCCTGTGGCTGCTATCCAAAGACGTCCTCTGTGGGGAGTGTACCAGGATCTGCCTTCCACCCTTAGACAAATACAAATTTAGTGGGAAGGATCTAAATTCTAGTTTTCTAGAAAATGCCATTAAAAAACAAACAACTAACTAACTACAGTAAATTATTCAGTTGAAACAAGAGATCTACAAAAGATATCACACCAAGAGGGATTCTTCTGCGGAAGACACTTTTTTTCCTATTTCTTTCCCTTGAGAGTGAACCCTGTTCTCTAATTTCATTTATCATTAGAACAAAGTTCATTTCTCTCAACGCCTGGTTCTCTCAACACCTGATTCCTATAACTCAGTCCTGGAGCACTCACAGCTCTTCAAACTTCTACAATCCAAAAATCTATAATTTTAAAGCATCTACATTGTCCTATTGATAAGGAAATCACTGCTCTTCTTTGAGTGAAAGGCTAATTTTTTTCTGGAAGATTTATTGATTTGTTCTTCAATCTGACAGAAAAATCCTCACTGACACATAACATCCTAAGAATGGTACTTTTATAATTATTATTTAATAGAATTTAAGTAAATAAAAATGTTTGTCTTTATTCTTTAAGTTGCAACAATACAAATATGCATTTTCTTTTGTTAAAGAGAGAGCGAAGGAGGAAGGGGAGAAAATGGGGGAAATCAATTTTTTGTTTTTTCACCTTATTTTTGTTTTTCTGACACTTAGTTGTGTATGTGGTGCTGGGGTTCAAACCCAGGTCCTTGTGCATGCCATGCAAGTGCTGTAACCACTGAGCAACCGCTCCAGCCACCCAATATGCATTTTTCTAATTATTTTATATAGGATTATGTTCTGCATGGATATTTAAACAAACTGCTGAATAGCCTGAAAGAATCAAGTGGAATAATAGAATACATTTTTTTTTTTTTTTAGAAGAGAGAGAGGGACAGTGTGAGAAACAATTTTATTTGTTTTCTCATGTGGGCTTCGTTGCTCTGACACTTTGCTGTGTTACATGGTGCTGGGATTCGAACTCGCATTCCTGAGCATGCCAGGCAAGCACAATTGCTGAGCCACTACTCCAACCCCAATAGAATATATTTGACAGAATTAAATTACTTCACTACTTTCCAAAGTACAAAACATCCTTCTCTTCATCTCTCACCAAATGAAATAGAGTACCTTGATATTATATCCCATTTTTAAAATGGAAAGAAGGGGTTGTGATTTTTTTCATATTTAGTATTCTAAAATCTATTAGAGGGGGCTGGAGTGGCAGCTCAGTGGTTAAGGCCCTTGCCTGGCATGTTCGAGGATACGGATTTGAACTCCAGCACCACAGACACAATGAAGTGTCAGAGCAACAAAAGTCACATGAAAAATTATATGAAATTAATTTCTCTCTCTCTCTTTCTCTCAATATCACTCTCTCTTAAAAAAAAATGATTAGAGGGGCTTTGAAAACCTAAACTCTGGTTCTACCTCTACTACCAACTAGATTTATAATTTACAGCAATCTAACTTTATCTTTGCCTGCCTCAATGTCCTCATGTGAAACTATTTCACAGAGCTACTAATTTAAAAATTGAAATCATATTTAAATAAAAGATATTTTTACTGATAGGATGCTGCCAGACACATAAAACTCCAACATAAAATATGAAGAAATACGAGCATGCTATAAAGATAAAAGAAAAGCATAAACGATATATATATAAATATATATATATATAAAATGATCTCACTACATAACAATTTGCATAAGAAAAAGAATAGAAGTCTTCAAAATGCTAACAATAGCTATTACTTGCTGGTGGGCTTACAGGTGATCTTTCTGTTTCTAGATAGTTTTCTGCATTTTACTATTTTCTATTTACATGTATAAAAGCAAAGAAAAATTATTTTAAACACTGAATTAAGAAGAAACATAAGAAACCATAGAATATTAAGCTATTATCACCAACAGGTATGACCTGGCTCTATAATACTTCCAGTTTTCCCTCACTACTTTTTCTACTTTTTGTAAAAAAAGGAATTTATACTAAAATAGCTTCTCAAAATGGTTAGGCAGATTAATAAGAAAAAAACCCCAGTTATACTAGTGTTTTTTTAATGCTAGTTATCTTAATGAAATAAACAGATGTGAAAACTTGAAATTTGAAATAGGATCAAACTATTAAGGTTGCTGAATAATTTATTACAAAAACAAAGCCAAGAGTTTTTTCAATAGACTTTCTTCCAAAGATGAAAAAAGCAACATATGATAATCCTTTTCCTTTCTTCTTTCTTTTTTTTTAAAGAGAGAAGGACAGAGAGAGAGAGAGAGAGGGAGGGAGGGGCCTTGTGGGTGCTGGGGTTTGAACCTGTGTAACTGCGCATGTAGAGCCAACGCTCCAGCCCCTCCTTTATTTCCGTAAGGGTTGAGGATTGAATCAGGGTTTGTACATACTACGAAAGTGCTCTACCACTGAGTTATATTATATCCTCAATCCTTTTTACTTTACAATTAGTTTTTTCTTTTTTCCAGTCTGAGAGACTGAACCCAGGGTTTCATGTACACTGAGCAAGTGCTCTACCAACTGAGCTATGTCATCAGTAGTAGTAGCCTTTTTATTTTATTTTGAGGCAGGGTCTTGCTAAGTTGTTCAGGCTACCTTTGAACTTGGGATTCTCCTGCCTCAGCCTCCTGAGTAGTTGGAATTGTAGGTGTGTGCCACCACAACCAGCAAAACACAAATAAAAAAATTAATAAAAAAAATTAATCAGGCACAATGGCTTCACAGAGTGCAGTCTCAGGTACCTGGGAGGCTGAGGTAAGAGGATGACCTGAGACCAGGAACTCAAGAGCAGCTAGAGCCACACATCGAGACCAGCTTAAAAACATAAAAATAAAAGAAAACAAAAAAGCACTACCATGGGGCTGGAGTGGTGGCTTGGCAGTTACAGTGTTTGCCTGGCATGTGCGAGGAGATGGGTTCAAACTCCAGCACCACACACACAATGAAGTATTGAACAACAAAGGCCACATGGGAAACAAAATAAAATTCTGTTTCTCACTGTCCCTCTCTCTTTTAAAAAAAGAAAAATGCTCTAGGAAATATAGTTTTAAATTCTATGTACTGAATAGTAGAAATCATTATTCAGTTGGAGAAAACTAATTCTAAATCAAGGTTATAGGTTATATCAAACATCTTTCACTGCGAGATTCATTTTTTTCCTTTCTCTCTCTCTCTCTTTTTTTTTTTTTGGTTACTGGGGATTGAATCCAGAGGTGCTTAACTACCAGGCCACATCCCCAGCCCTTTTTAAATTTTATTTTATTTTGAGACAGCTAAGTTGATTAGGGCCTCGCTAAGTTGCCCAGGCTACCTTTGAACCTGTGATCCTCCTGCCTTAGCCTCCCAAGTTACTGGGATTATAGGTGTGTGCCACTGCACCTGTCCTTCATTTCTATTCTTACCTTTTACTTTTTTTAACTTACTTTTTGATATCTAGAATATGGGTTTTTACTTTTCACATTTTTATTTATTTTTTTCTAAAGAGAGAGAGAGAGAAAGAGAAAGAATCAATTTTTATTTATTTTTTTCATCTTGCCTTCTTTTCTTCAACACTTAGCTGTGTACGTGGTGCGGGAGTTCGAACTCAGATCCTTCTGAATGCCTGGGAAGTACTTTAACAACAGAGCCACCACTCCAGCTCCTCACATTTTTAATTGATGCATTATAGTTGTACATAATGATGGGATTTGTCACATATTTGTATGTGCACGTAATATAACAACACAATTTGGCCAATATCATTCCCCAGCACTTCCCTCTTCCCTCCCCTCTTTTCCATACCTCTGGTTCCTTTCCTCTACTGATTCTATTCTTACCTTTTAATCCCTCTGACAAGTAGAGAAGCCCAGGGTTGGTGAATAGATAAGCACCAGCCACCATCAAAGCCTTCCTGGAATTCTGGATCCTGAATTCTCAACTGGTGCTGATACAAACTGAAATCTAGTCCCAATCCTGCTGAATGGAAAGCCTTCTTCTGTGAGGCTGCACCTGTGTGGTCTACCCACTATATAGAAAAAAACAGTTTAGTCTGACAAGGGAAGAATCCAGAGAAGTATGATAACAAAGTTCCATCTCAAAGGATAAGCAGAATGTTTAAATCTCCATATAATGCTTAATTCCAGACAGTACAGCTATCAGAGCAAAAAGCTGTAATTATTTCCTTTTTATACTTATTAATATTCTATATTGGATTGGGGGGATTTCCTAAGATAACTGAATTAGCCAAATGAAGGTACAACATATTGGTTCAAAATGCTTTTTGTGCTTAGGGCAGACTCACATATCAGTATCATAACAAAGTCAAACAGATGTTGTCAGGGGCAGCAGTTCTGACTACTGGATGTATGACATATTCTGTTACTCTGAAATAAACAACTTGTCCACTAAAAAAGAAGATGGCTCACTACTGAAATAAGGTTCCCATCATATGAAGGGAATAGAGAATTACAGGGTACAGGTAATTATAGGAGACTACAGAGTGCTGGCAAGAGTTCAGTCAGAGAATCATGAAGGTTAATGTTTCTTCCAGAGCAAGAAGGCCAAATACTTCAAAATTTATTTATTTATTTCTGTTTTTAAATTTTTTATTGTGCTTTTAATGGAGAAGTAAATCATCAGTTTAGAAGATAGCTTTTCAAAAATACAAGGAGTAAAGATACTATAAAACAAAGCAGACTCCAGTCATGAGGCACCATATACATCATGTGAAAGCAACAGTCAGATCTCCATATTATGAAAACTAGAATTAAAAAAGTCTCTAGACAGGGGCTGGAGCAGAGGCTCAGTGGTTACGGTGCTTGCCTGTCATGTGCGAGAATGCAAGTTCGAACTCCGTTACCAAGTACACAAAAAAGTGCCTGAGCAACAAAAGTCACATGAAAAACTGAATAAAATTGATTCTCTCTTTCTCACTCTTTCTGTCCCTCTTTCTCTCTAAAAAAAAAAAAGAAAGAAAGAAAGAAAGAAAGAAAGAAAGAAAATCACTAGACAAGAAAGGTCCAAGATTGCAGCCTGGTAAAACTTGGATGTAGTTACAAGAAACATTTAATAAATTGAATTCCTCCCCTGCCCGCCAACATGTATACAAAATGACAAGACTAAATCTGTGCCTGGAAATTTCAATCTAACTCTGAAGCTATACAAAAGTCAAACCTTGTATACCTCACCTATTAGTTGACCATCTTTTTCTTCCTAGGTGTTGCAAGAAAGGGCAAGGTGATTGTGCAGAGCAAAGATGTGGGAAGTAGAAATATTGTATGCTAGATATTATAAAGTAATGGTGAAAAGAAAGTCTTAATGCATAGCCTAAGGTGCAAGGACACACTCCAACTACGGAAAACTAATTTAGTGCGATAAGGCAAGAATCAGGTAACTGCAGTTTAACATGAAAAATGCACAAGGATCAAATGTTCCAAAACTTAAAAAAGAAAAAGAAAAATAGCATTTATACTGTGAGTCATTTTTTTTTGATTTTTTAAAAGTGTAATACTTAATAAAAGAAAATTGATAAGAGTGGTAGTCTGGAGACCTAGACAACCATTTAACCCCTTAAACTTTCAGTTTTCTCAACTGTAAAAGAATGGCTAAGAATCTTTCTGCAATAAAATTTTATTCTTCTCATCAGTTGTATCATTTTTTGGTGGGGAGTACTAGGGATTGATCTCAGGGGCACTAAACCACTGAGCAATATCCCTACACCCCCTTCCCTTTTTTTTTTTTTTTTATGGAATCAATTTTTATTGAGTTTTTCACATGGCTTTTGTTGGTCTGACACTTAGTTGTGTAACATGGGTGCTGGGGTTTGAAACTGTGTACTCGAGCATGCCAGGCAAGCACCATAACCACCAAGCCACTGCTCCAGCCCCCGCCCTTTTTTTTTTTTTTTTTTTTTTTTGAGACAAGGTCTCGATAAGTTGCTTAGAGCCTTGCTAATTTTCTGAGGCTGGCTTTGAACTTGTGATCCTCCTGCCTCAGCCTACCGAGCTGCTGGGATTACAGGTGTGAGCCACCATGTTCAGAAGTTGTGTCACAGTTTTAAAAATACCACATTGAAGCGGGGCACGGCAGCATACACCAGTAATATCATAGGAAGCTGAAGCAGGACAACTGTAAGTTTGAGGCCAATCTGGCAACTTACCAAGACCAGACTGTCTCAACAAAAATTTAAAAAGAACTGGGGATGTGGTTCAGTGGTGACATGCTTGTCTAGCACTTATAAAGGCTCCTCAGTTCAGTCCCTACAATATTATTTCATAACCACATTAAGTATTGAACTATGAGAAAAGCACAGACTAGGGAAATATAAAATAAGAAAAAAATATCATTTTTAGTTCCAAGGAGAACTATACTAGCAGAACACAAACAACTGTCCAAGCCATAAGGTAAAACTGAGTAAACGTTAAGTAAGGACAGAAGCTCTTATATGGGAATGTAGAAGAAAAATTGATCCATTATGGAAAAAACACTGATCTTGTAAAAATGTTGGGATCTGAATAATACTGAGGCCCAAATTCTTTTTTCTGCTTCTACTTTAGTTCTTCAACTCTAATCACACAGTCCCTTTTCTAAATTAATCCTTTTATCTTTCAATAATACTTTTATATAACGTGTTAACTGTTCTACTTCTCCATACTGTTAGTCATTAAATATTCTCTTCTACCCTATTGGTACTATGACAATAACTTGGGCCCTCATCATCTCCCTATTATTCTATTTCGATAAGCTCCTGAGCAATTTTCCTGTTTCTATTCTTACCCTTCCCTCCAATGCACTATTTACAAAAGTATGGAAGTGATGCCATTCTTTTGTTAAAAATTCTTCAAGGATCCTTCTTTGCCTACTCTAGGGTAAAATTTAAAATCCTTATTCTGAGACATAAGGGCTTTCAAGATCAGGTACTGTCTACTGCACTGGGTTCAAGTCTACCTAGAATCTGGAAATATGGCCTTATTTGGAAATAGAGAATTTGTAGATGCAATTAATTTAAGATGAGATCACAATGGATTATGGCGAACCCTAAATACAATGACCAAAGTCCTTATAAAAGGAAAGAACACACAGAGACACACATGGAAGAAAGTCAAATGAAGACAGAAGCAGAGATTGGAATAATACAACTATAAGCCAAGGAATGCCTAGGGCCACCAGAAATTGAAAGAGGCAAGAAGAGCATTCTCAGACCTGGAGCAGTGGCTCAGCGGTTTGAACATTTACCTGGCATGCTGGTTCAGACTCCAGGACCACACACACAACTAAGAGTCAGAGAATCAAAGGCCAGATGAAAAAAAGAAATAAAGTTGATTCTCTCTTTCTCTCATCTTCTTTCCCTTTCTCTCTCTTAAAAAAAAAAAAAAAAAAAAAAAAAAAAAAGCATTCTCATGTAGAACCTTTGGAGGGAATGATTTTGAACTTCTAGCCTCCAGACGTGAGAAAAGAAATCTTGTCTAACAGAAAACCTCAAGTTTTTGTGTATACGTGTCTTTAAAAGGTTCCTATAGTTCAGTCTGCCTGAAATATTACCTACTATACTGAAAAGTCACTTTCTTTTTTTGTTGTACTAGGGATTGAACCCAGGGGTGCTCTATCACTTAGCTATAGTTTATTTTGAGACTTAGTCTTACTAAGTTACTTAGGCTGGCCATGAACTTGTGATCCTCATGCTGACTCAGCCTCTTTATAGCTGGGATTACAGGTGTGGGCCACCACAACTGACTCCAAAATATTCATTTTCTTGAAATATTTACTTTTAATGAACAGCAGCTGCCCCGTAAAACTCACTTAAGCAGGGTGCAGTGGTGCACACTTGTAATTCCAGTGACTCAGGAGGCTGAGTCAGGAAGATTCCAAGTTCAAAGCCAGCTTTAGTAACTTAGTGAGGCCCTAAATAACTGAGATTCTGTACCAAAAAACAAAACAAACAAACAAACAAAGATTCCACTTTATTTCTCTGCAAATGGAAGTTTCTTACTCCTTTGGATTTCTGTAGCACTTTATTTATACTATGTTAATATTATGGCTACTTATGAGGGTCTTTTCCCTATTAGTCTGAGTTCTTTTGAACACAGAATCAATGTCTGGTTGGTCATGTACTACCATACACCTATCACTGTATTTGATAATAAAATGGAGGCAATAATGAATGATTAAATCAATAGTTTAAAATACTACACTACACAACTGATCCACATTCTATGAAAGAGAAAAAATATGAAAACAACCATGTAACTATTGTCCAAATCTTTTTCTTTTTGTAGTACTGTGGATCAAACACACAGCATCACATCTGCAAGGCAAGCACTCTACCAATGAGCTACATCCCCAGCTTATTGTCTAAATTTTCTTTTTTTTCCCCCTTTGGTACTAGGGATTGAACCCGGGGGCACTTTACTACTGAACCACATCCCTACACTTTTATTTTATTTTTATTTTTATTTATTTATTTATTTTAAAGAGAGAGGGACTATGAGAGAGACAGAGAAAGAGAGAAACAACTTTTATATTTAGTTTTTCACATGGCCTTAGCCACTCCAACACTTAGTTGTGTACATGGTGCTGGGGTTTGAACCCGGGTCAATGTGCTTGCCAGGCAAGCACCGAAACCGCTGAGCCACCACTCCAGCCCTTTATTTTTATTTTTTTAAAGAGAGAGTGACAGTGAGAGAGAAAGACAATCAATTTTATTTAGTTTTTCATGGACTTTCGTTGCTCAGACACTTCATCGTGTATGAACCTGCATACTCGCACATGCAAGGCAAGTGCCGTAACCGCAGAGCCACTGCTCCAGCCCCAACATTTTTATTTTTTGAGACAGAGTCTCAGTAAGTTGTGAGGCTGGCCTCAAAAAGGATCCTCTGTCTCAGCCTCCTGAGTTGCTCAGATTACAGGCATGTGCCAAGGCACCTGGCTCTTCTGTCTAAATTTCTACAGTATGTAATAACATCTTTTTTTTGGAAACTATTGGGCCAGACTGTAAGGATGGTGAGTGAGTTAAGAGAACAAACTGGCATCTATAACCTATAAAACAGACACGCTTGAAAGGAGAAAGATTGAGCTGGAGCAGTGGTTCAGTGGTTACGGTGCATGCCTGGCATGTGCCAGGATGCAAGTTTGAACTCCAGCACCAAGTACACAATGAAGTGTCGGAGCAACAAAAACCAGATGAAAAACTAAATAAAACAAAACTGCTTTTTTCTTTCTTTCTCTCTCTCAAAAAAAAAAAAAAA
>PVKS010021993.1:0-10099 GCA_004027875.1 Aplodontia rufa | reverse complement strand
AAAAAAAAAAAAAGAAGAAGAAGAAGAAAGGGAGAAGTATTTGGAGCCAAAATTCTCTCATTGTCAGTTAGAGAAAAGGTCCACTAACCTTGGGAGCGGACAGGTACAGGTTGGGATTTACCAGAATTCCCAAAGGCTCTTCAGAAGATCTATCCAAATTGTTCAGTGCCTGGTTCAAGGTTCCATTGGCAATGGCCTGTATTGTCTCATCTAATCTGTGGTAACAAACGAAAAAGATACAATAATTGGCAATCTTTATGCTCTGAATGTCCTTATTTATCACCAACCTAAAACACTTTGGGAGTATTAAAATTTGGAATTAAAAAAAATGGAATTTAAGAGAAAGCCCATGGACAACCTTCCCTCTTTCCCATTCTACCTTCCTTCTGTTCACACCACAAATCCTAAGAAAACTTAATACAGTTTTCCTTTTCACTCCTCTGTGATAATCTGAATTCTATTTGCTTCAAGGCTCAGAAGTTCTCTCTTTTTTCATTTATTTTTATTTTTATTTTTTTAAGAGAGAAGGATAGAGAGAGGGAGAGAGTGAGAGAGAATCAATTTTATTTAGTTTTTTCATCTGGTTTCTATTGCTCCAACACTTTGTTGCGTATGTGGTGCTGGGGTTTGAACCCACATACTCGCACATGTCAGGCAAGCGCTGTAACCGCTGAGCTACCACTCCAGCCCCAAGGCTTAGAAGTTCTAAAGAGGGTCCCTAAATAACCATAGGATACACCCCATGTATTCTGTGCTTAAAGAGTTGGCTTTATGTATTTGGATTTAAACCTAAAAAAAAAATCTGATTACTTTCATTTGAACGCTGTAAAATCCTATTGGCTATTAAGGGTTCATAAGCCCTATAGAAACACTATATTATTCTATTTTAATGCTCTATATTCCTTGCTGCTATATCCATACTCCTGTTAGATATATGGCATTCATTTATGGATGATGATTACAATTCTGAAGCATAATAAAATAATAAAAGGTTTCAGCTAATAGGAAAGGCTGAACACCACCATGAAATCAATTCAATATATATTTGTTAAAGAATCTCTTATATGCAATGCAACCTAAAAGGTGGTGAGGACATGCTTCGTGCCTTCAAGAAGCTTTGAATCTCAGTGGCAGGCTTAAGACAGCTATACAGGGCCAGGCGTGGTGGTGCAAACCTGTAATCCCAGTGACTCAGGAAGCTGAGGCAGTAGGATCACAAGTTTGAGGTTGTCCTCAGCAATTTAGTGAGGCCCTCTGCAACTTAGTGATGCCCTGTCTCAAAAAATAAAAGGGCTGGGGACATGGCCACTGGTTAAGTGTCCCTGGGTTAAATCCCTGATACATCCCCCCCACCCCCAAAAAATGACAGCTATACAGAAGCATGTGTGTGGTGCTCAGGTTTTAACTCAGCCGTGCTCTATCACTGAGCTACACACCTAGCCTTTTTAAAAACTTTTCCTTTTAAGACAGGATCTCACCAAGTTGTTAAGGTTGGTCTCAAACTTGTGGTACCCCTGCCTTAGTCTACTGAGTCACTGAGATTACAGGTGTGCTCCACTATACCTAGGGATACTTTATTTTAAAATCTAAATTTTCTGATAATTAGTTGAACATTTTTTTAAATGCTTATTGGTTACTTGTGCTTCCATATTTCCTCATCTGTGAATTGTCTATTCTTAGACTTTGCCCATTTTTCTTCTTTCTTTCTTTCTTTTCTTAAATCCATGGCCATGAACATGCTACGAAAGTACTCTATCACTGTGCTATACCCAGTCCTATTTTATTTATTTATTTATTTATTTTTTGAGTCAGGGTCTCCCAAACCTCAAAGTTCTGATCTTTCTGCCTCAGTCGCCCTGGTAGCTGGGATTAGAGGCTTGAACCACCATACCAATTTTTCTACTGCATTTTTTTTTTGGTCTTTTAATTTGAACAGGATCTTTATATGATACAGATATTGCTGCTCTGTCTGCTAAAACTGCTCAATATTTTCTTTCCCAGTTTGGTACCATCTTTTCATTTTATTTAAAATATCTTAGGCAACTATAATCCCAGCAACTTGGAAGGCTGAGGCAGGATCACAAATTCAAAGTCAGCCTCAGCAACTTAGCAAGACCCTGTTTTAAAATAAAACATAAAAAGGGCTGGGGAGCCAGGTGCAGTGGCACATGCCTATGATCCCAGAAGCTTGAAAGGCTGAGGCACAAGAACTGCAAGTTCAAAGCCAGCCTCAGCAACTTAGTGAGGTCCGGTCTAAAAAAAAAAAAAAAAAGAAAAAGAAAAAATGTTTTATATAAAGGGCCAGGGATGTAGCTCATTGGTACAGCATTCCTGGGTTCAATTCCTAGTACTAATACAAATAAACAAACAACAAAAAAGAAGTTATAACAATTATTTATTACAAGTAAGGACAAGGTCACTTTACTTCCAAATTTTTCTTAGCTACTTTTACATGTTTTTAAGCCCAAATTAACACTGACTTTATTTTTATTTTTGTGGTATTAGGGATCAAACCTAGGGCTTTGTGCATGTCAAGTAAGATCTCTACCACTGAGCTACATTTCTAGCTATAAACATTATTTTATTTTTAAAATTTTTATTTTCTTTTTATCCTCCCACAGTGCTGGGAATCATCATATCTTTTTTTCTTTTAGAGAGAAGGACAGTGAGTGAGAGTGGGGGGTAGGAATCAATTTTATTTAGTTTTTCATGTGGCCTTCGTTGCTCCAAGACTTCGTTGTGTACCTGGTTCTAGGGTTTGAACTCAGGTACTCACATATGCAGTGCAAGCACCATAATTGCTCAGCCACTGCTGCAGCCTGGGAATCATCAGTTTTAAAATCAACGAAGACAACATATCCATTAGAGAGGGCAAAATCCTTTATAATCAACCTTCTCGTTTTTTGAGACACTTTCTGGTGCTGGCCACTTACCTACTGTGATACTCTGCTAATGGATTTTCTTCCTCCAGGATTTTCCGGCCTGCAAAGTCAATGGTGACCTTCTTAGAAAGTCGAGAGGCATGTCGAAGTTCTCTCAACTCCTCTTCTCGCTTTTGTAGGGTTTCCCGTTCAATTTTGGACAACCATTGGTTAGAGTCACTGGCAAAGTAATCTGATTCATCATCGATGACCTGGGTCCTTCGAATACTAAGAAAAAAAGAAGCATGTGACAATTAGGTTACATATTGACAAAAATGGCATCATTACTGGGGAGCTGTTTCAAAGTAGCTTACTTTTTTTTTTTGTACCAGGGATTGAACCCAGGGGTACTTAACCACTAACCCACATCCCCAGCCAGTTTTTAGTTTTTATTTTGAGACAGGGTCTTAAGTTGCTCTGGGTCTTGCTAATTTGCTTAGGTTGGCTTTGAATTTGTGATCCCCCTGCTTTATAGCTCACTGTTAGAAGTGCCGCAAGGACAAAAAATAAAATAACAAATAAGTGAAATGCCTAGGTATAAGGAAAAAACTGAAATCTGATTCATATATGGATTTCAATTTTTCACCCAGGCAAGGTGTGCAAGCTTGTAATCCAAGTTCCTCAGGACACTGAGGCAGGAAGAGCACAAGTTTAAGTTCAGCTTCAGCAGTTCCGCAAGACCCTCATCAATTTAGCAACACTGTCACAAAATAGAAAGGGCAGCTCAATGGAAAGTACTCCTGAATTCAATCCCTACTGCCCTCGTAAAAAAAGTGCCTTCAACTAGATTTAGAGTGGAAATAGTAAGAGGACTCAAGAGGAGCCAGGCATGGTGGTGTAGGCCTATAATCCCAGCTACTCAAGAAGGTGAGACAAGAGGATTGTAAATTGCAAGACTAGGGCTAGGCTTGGTAGCATAACCTCAAAAAAAAAAGGGGGGGAAAACTGTGTGTGTGGGGTGGGGCTAGAAATGTAGTTCAGTGGAAAGGGAAAGAAAATGGTAAATCATGCCTTCCTATGATAATAGTATTATCTATGTTCTCCCAGTGGCAATTTCTTACAGATTTTCCATTGCCCAGTTTAGCAATTTGCTCAAGGTAGGGACTCTTAATATAGTAACATACTACATGGACCATAAATATGATGGTGGTCTCATAAGACTATAATGGAGCTGAATAATTCCTATCACCTGGCAACATGATAACATTATAACACCATGCATTACTTACGTGTTTGTGCTGATATTGGTGTAAATAAATCTACTACTATATTGCTAGCTGTATAAAAGTATACATAAAATTATGGACAGTATCTAATTGATAATGAGAATAATTATGTTATTGGTTTATGTATGAGGCTATTTTTATCATTATTACATATATACAAATACATGTACATGTGCATTATGTATGTGTATATATATGTAAACACATATATATATATATATATTTTTTTTTTTTGTACCAGGGATTGAACTCAGAGGAACTTAGCCACTAAGTAACATCTCCAGCCTTTTTATCTTTTTTTTTAAAGAGAGAAACAACTTTATTAGTTTTTCACATGGCCTTCATTGCTCCAACACTTAGTTGTGTACGTGGTGCGGAGGTTTGAACCCGGGTCCTTGAGCTTGCCAGGCAAGCGCCGAAACTGCTGAGCCACCGCTCCAGCCCCCCTTTTTATTTTTTGAGACAAGGTCTCACTAAGTTTCTCAAGGCCTTGCTAAGTTGCTGATGCTTGCTTTGAACTTGCGATCTGCCTGCCTCAGCATTCCAAGTTGCTGGGATTACAGGCATGTGTCATCAAATCTGGCTTACTTTCATTTTCTGATAGTGAAGATGAAACTTGGTACCTCACACACACTAATCATGTGATCTACCATTGAGCTATTCCACTAGCTGCTAACATTATTTTAGAGTGTATTCCTACTTAACAAAAAGAAAACTTTACTGTAAATAGTACACTGTATTATGCTAGCAGCAGTCTGATATATCTCATATTTACATAATCTCTTTTTTTGTTTTTGGGCTGGGCATGGGGATCAACCGATGACCTTACATGTTTGCATCCCAGGCATGCTGCTCTACCACTGAGCTATAACACCAGTCCCTACAGTATCTCTTGATTGCCTCATTTTCTCTTGTACTTGGTTTGATCTTGTGTTTTGTTCATCATGGCCCTAGGAGCAATAGACTATACCATAGATAAATACACCACATAGCCTATGTATATAGTAGGCTATACCATCTAAGTTTGTGTAAGTACACTCTATGATGTTTGAACAATGAAGAAATTACCTAAGATGCATTTCTTAGAACACATCCCCACTCATTAAGCAATGCATGCCTGTACTGACTGGATGAATAAATGCAGAATAAGTACAGAACTATGGCAACCCAAGTCAATTGTCCAGGGGGTATACTAGCATTTGCAAACAAAACAAAACAAAACAAAACATGTGCAGGGCCAGGCACAGTGGCATGTGCTTGTAATTAAAGTGACTTGGGAGGCTGAGGGAGGAGCATACAAATTTGAGGCCAGTCTGGGCAACTGAGTGACACTCTATCTCAAAAATAAAAAATAAAAAGGGCTGTGGATGTATTTCAGAGGTAGAATATCCTTGGGTTCAATCCCCAGTAGCACAAAAAATAAACAAAAACAAAAACTGGTGCAGGATAAGATTCAGTTGGTGAGAGACTGCTTTATTCAAACATGGATTCAGAAAGAAGATATAGTCCTCCTATACAGAGCATCCAACTCTTCTTTTACTGTGAACCCTTTTGCATTCCACCCAGAGAAGGTATCAAATGCCAAAACAGTATTTTAATGGCCAGAATCTGTGGAAAAGGCTATTTTTTAGCATTTCTTATTCTCACCATATCATACCTCGTTCTGTCAAATTCTAACAGTTTATCTTTATGCTTGATAGCCTTCTCCAGACCAGATTTAATTCGAGATTCTTGATGAGGAAGAAGGTCTGTGGTACAAATGTCTATCTTTCCAGAATTCTCCATCCCTGAAATTGAATAAGGAAATCAAATGATAGCAGCCTATAGTACAAACAAGCTGTGTTACTGTTTAGCAAAGTACAAAGTATCTGAAAATCTGGTTCTGACCTGATGGTTTGGAGCCTTCATTTCAATGGAAAGCAACCAAGTACAAAGGCCAGGTCTAATTTATAAAGAATCAAATGTTGCTTGACATATAATACATTTTCAGTAAATGTTGGGGGTCCTTTTCTTCCCTTATAGAATTTTGGATCACTAAGGGTACTAAACTGCTTAAGTACACAACATAAAAATGCCTTACAGAGCTAGAGTTATAGCTATCAATCAATCAATTAAATAAAATACCTTAGGAATGAAAACCTTTACTGAGTAGGGTTGACAATTATTTTTACATGTAGCTGTATAAATCAAAACTAAATAATGGAAGAAAAGAGAAAAAATTCAGGAAAGGAACACAAACAAAAAGTTAAATGCTAAAGCATCTAATATAAATCTATTTCATTCTCATAATAACCTTATAAAATAGCTTGAAATTATCATTGTTATAAAGATAAGGAAACGGAAATTCACAGAAGATAATAAAATTACTGAGTTCACTAAATCAGAAAAAAGGAGGAATTAGCCAGGCATGGTGTTGCATGTCCATAATCTAAGTGACTCAGGAGACTGAGGGAATAAGATGGCAAATTCAAGGACAGCCTGTTTCAAAATAAAAAAAGGTTTGAGGATTTAGTTTAATGGCAAAGCACCTCTGAGTTCAATTCCAGTATCACATATACATACACAAAAGAAACAAGGAAGAATTAGCCTGGTGTGGTGAAGTATGCACCTATACTCCCAGCTACTTGGGAGGCTAAGCAGGAGGATCACTTGAGGCCAGGTGTTTGAAGTCAGCCTTGGCAACATAGCAAGACCCTGTCCCAAAAAATAAACACATAAAAATTTAGACATGCTCAACCTAATAATTTAAAAAATTAGGACTAAAGATGTAGTTCAGTGGTAGAATGCTTGCCTAACATGCATGAGGCCCTAGATTCAATCCTCAACACTACACATACCCCTTTAAAAGAGAAAGAGCGCGAGAGAGAGATTCTTCTGAGTTGTCTCTTTTCTGTTTCTAAACTTATTCGGTTACTTATTTATACAAGTTTAGTCTCATGGATACTAATTTTATTCTTTGAGTTATGATCTAATACTATTATATATTTTGTTACTCAACATTAAGTGGCTTAAAAAATAAATGAACAAATAAACTGCATCTTGTATACCATGATAGAAGAAAGAAAAATGATCATAGGTGCAACAAGATGTACCGATCAACATAGGCATTTAGAAGACTCCTGTCTACCTGACATGAGCTTCTTCAGCAATTTCTGGCTTTTGTTTGAGTCACGCTGTAAAATATCCTGTTCTTCATGAGTACATACCTGTAAAGTAATACAAGTAAGATATATGATCCAATAATTATTTGCTTGATATACCTTAAAAAGTAACCTCATATTATACATTAGATATGACAATAAAATGAGATTGTTGGTGCTTTTTCAATCAAGAGAAACTTATAAGAACACATACATCTAAGTGAGTTAATGAGTTTTTCTCTCTCTTTCCATTCTTTTTTTTTTTTTTTTTGGTACTGGGGATTGAACCGATTGGTATACTCAACCAATGAGCCACATCTCCAGCCCTTTTACATTATTTTATTATGAGACAGGGTCTCACTAAGTTACTCAGGGGCTCCCTAAGTTGCTGAGGCTGGCTTTGAACTTGTGATCCACCTGTCTCAGCCTCCTGAGTCTCATGGATTATAGGTGTGTGCCACTGGGCCCTGTGGTTTTTAAATGTATGTTTGTTTTTGGTACCAAGGACAGAACCCAGTGGTGTTTAACCCCTGAGCCACATCCC
This sequence comes from Aplodontia rufa, assembly GCA_004027875.1. Taxonomy (NCBI): domain Eukaryota; kingdom Metazoa; phylum Chordata; class Mammalia; order Rodentia; family Aplodontiidae; genus Aplodontia; species Aplodontia rufa. The sequence continues at coordinate 2,268 of PVKS010021993.1, read as the reverse complement.
CAGCCCTTTTTATTTTTGGTTTTGAGACCGTCTTACTAGGTTGTTTAAGGCCTCGCTAAGTTGCTGAGGCTAGCTTTGAACTTGTGATCCGCCTGCCTTAGCCTCCCAAGCTGCTGGAATTACAGGTGTGTGTCAAAGCCCCTTTTCTTTTTTATTTTCAGATAGGGTCTTGCTAAGTTGCTTAGGGCTTTGCTAAGTTACTAAGGCTAGCTTTGAACTTAGTTTCCTCGTGCCTCAGTCTCAGAGCTGCTGGGATTACAGGCATGAACCGTCAGCCCAGCACAATATTTTTTTTTTTTTTAAAGAGAAAGGGAGAGAGGGAGAGAGAGAAAGAGAACCAATTTTTTATTTAGTTTTTCATGTGGCTTTCGTTGCTCCAACATTTCGTTGTGTGTGTGGTGCTAGGGTTTGAAATAACATACCTGCACATGCAAGGCAAGTGTGGTAATCACTGAGCCACTGCTCCAGCCCCACAACATGTTCTTAAAACCCTCCTCACCTAACAGGCCTCAGTAGTAGGCTCTCACCTTGCATTTCTGACTAATGAAATCCCTACTACTAGATACCTTCAGGAAGAAATTTACTAAGAAAAAGAAAAATTGCTAGTGATCTGAATGGTTCTGTGTATTAACACAATGCATAATAAAACAAAATAGAAAAATTTACCAGAGATCCACAAAATAAGCAGGGGCCAGATCCCTCTTGTTCACAGACAATCCGCCCACAGATCAGACAGTTATTAATGAGCTTGTGCTTCTGGCCCAGGCAGTCACAAGGGTGGCGACCAGGAAGTAGGACTGCAAGCTTGTCCTGTCCCTCTCTTGTATATAAATTGACAAATTTTGTCTTCTTCTTTACAGAGTTGCTGTTCTCTTGTGCCTAATTGTACAAAGACATCACAATAAACTGAATAATGACAAAAGAATGAAAGAGGAAAACCTCAGTTCTATTCAGTAACAACATATATACTATCTAAGAATAATGAAAGTGAGAGGGAGAAATACAAATTATTCATAATCAAAGGGCTGAGGAAAGGTTATGCTCTAGAGAAACAGGCTAATAATTACCTTGCCTTTTCTGCTAATGGCCCCTATTATGGCTGGTAGAAAGCCAATGTAGCATTCAGAGCTGTATGACATCTTAAAGCACAGCTAAATTAAAGATTATATGAAAGAAAAATGCCTCTAAAAGAAGATGACATTTGTGGATTTGGAAATGTGGACAATCAATAAGAAAAATAAATTTACTCAATCAGAAATTTTTATGAAAAATACAAAAGGTTTAAATAAGAACTTCACAGCAAAAGATATCCAAATGCCAAACAGACATATGAAAACACATTCAACTTCATTAGTCATTACAATACAAAATAGAACTAGGGGTGTAGCTTGCCTTGCCTAGTATGCATGAAGCCCTGGGTTCAATCCCCAGTGCCACCGGAAAAAATACCCAAACAAGCAAAAAAAAAAAAAAAAGACAATACTAAACAATAGTGATGGCCTTCAAGATGATATTTTCCATTAGGAAAACTTGTCTTTTTCAATTTATGCACTCTGATTGCTCTGTAGTGGTAATACATTCTGGTTTTATTTTGCATCATTTTAATAACTAATGAAGTTGAACACCTTTTCATGTGCCTGTTGTTCACCTGGGTATCTTTTGTTATGAAGTTCTTTGGAATAAATGGGAGATCTTTTAGAGGAACTGGAAATGCTTTGTTTGTTAAATATATACGGCCACGATCAGTTTGTGAAAATTCATCTGTTCACTTCTGTATTTAGGTCATTAAATAAAAGTTAAAGAAAAAAACAGATCTATAAGCCTCTGACACTTAAAAAGTAGATGGCTTTCTTCCCAATCATGGTGTGAAATTACTTTCCCTTTGAAAGTTTCTCAATCATTTCCAGAGACTGATGTTTCAGAAAATAAAAATCTTTCGAGTTCCAATCAATGGGAAATTGAATACAAGGAAGAAAACAGTTTTCTGTTAAGGAAAAAGAGCTGATGACTTGCTTTAATGTCCAAAGCAGAAGGTTGAAATTTTGAGACAATATTAATGAGGAAATCAGTGTAGGCAAGAATGACAACTCAAAGAAATAAGGTTTTATCTAATCTAGCGGGTTGCTATTTTTCACAATTAATCAATACTATGTCTTTGACTCTCAGAGGTGGAGGTGAGGGGATGATTTAAAATCTTCGAAGAAGAAATTTGTATTCTGACTCCTTTATTTAAGGAGAGAGAATGAGGGAGAGAGAGAGAGAGAGAGA
>PVKS010021992.1:0-34381 GCA_004027875.1 Aplodontia rufa | reverse complement strand
ATGTTTCTTTTTCTTTTTCCCTAAACGTCTTTTTTTGAGGCATTACACCCTCTACCTGTGTTACACTTAAAGAGTACAACAAGGTCAGCTTTCTATATTTACTCAAGAGTTTTTGCACAAGCATTTTACTAGGAAATTTTCTTGCTTTTGGTAATACACCATTGTCCAGCTTTAGTGCCCTTTTCCAAGCAAGCAATTAACATTGCATTACACTTCTAAAACTATGTTGTTGTCACCTTACTATTAGTAACCTTACAAAAATAGTTATGTGTCCTAAGTTCTAAGAAGAAGGAACTTAAACTATTTAAAAACAAAGGCAAAATGAGAAGTAGAAAAACATGTTCCTTAATCACTCATGTAATATGCAGTGTGGACACTTGATTTTTAGATAATATATGTGTAACTGTTTACATATGCTGTTTCTTTGTTCCTTTGTCCCACATCACCAAGGTAGCCCCTGACGTACAAGTCTCTGAAGAAATGGCAAGCACTGGACGTGAGTCCATTTGCCATTAATATTAGCATTCTTCATTTTCATTGTATATTCCTATAAAAAGCAGTGGTGGGTCTGTGGGTGGAGGGTCTTAATAATTATTTATTTGGGTTCCTCTAGATGGATACCACAAATGTCCTCGGATATTATAGGCTACATACGGTGGTCCCTGTACTGTGGAAACAGTAAATCTCCTATTATGTCTTTGATTGTTTAACTGGTAAAACATTAACAGGACTAGATGTAATCAACATGGGTGAGAGTAATTTCTGTAAGTGTAATTTTCTTAAGAACTTTTCAAAGTTGGATTTTTTATTATCTGGGCTTATTTAGTGTGGTGTTAATATATTTTTTAAAGGCATTTCTCATCTTTCCTCAGACTCCGCATATCTAATGAATTATTATTACTTTTACAACAATCTTTATCATTAATAACAAATTTTTCAGGAATTTTGATCTGCAAATACATAGTTATAAGCATGATCATTATAAGAAAACACCCAATTCCTAGGAGAGATAACAGTGGCAATTTTCTGGAATGGTGGCCTTGCCAAGCCCTTCCCCATGCCTGGACCTTGTCAATCAGCATGGTGGAAACGGTCCCCGCCAGAAAAATACCAGTCCTCTGAAAGGTACAATTTTTATTGTATTTAAACATTAAATGTAGGGATGGGAATAGAGATCAGTGATCCCAAGCACTACAAAATAAAAAAAACAGGGACTGGAGCGGTGGCTCAGTGGTATCACGCTTGCCTGGCATCAGTGAGGACACAGGTTTGAACCCCAGCACCACATATAAAACGAAGTGTCAGAGCAATAAAAGCCACATGAAAAACTAAATAAAATTCATTCTCTATTTCACTCTCTTACTGTCCCTCTCTCTCTTAAAAAATAATAAAATAGGGGTTGGGGATTTAGCTCAGTGGCAGAGCGTTTGCCTAGCACACACAAGGCCCAGAGTTCAGTCCTCAGCCCTGAAAAAAAAATGATAATTAAATAAATGCAGATTTATTAAAATAAATAAGTGAAACCCATTTAAATACTTAGCATATTAAAATGATTAAATAAAATGTGATCTTGGACTGAAGCGGTGGCTCAGTGGTGTTGGGGTCTGACCTTCACTTCATTTTCATCAGCTGCCCTAGAGCGATCTTGTAGCTGTTTGCATAAGCTCCTTCGGGATGGGCTGCTAGATTGTATATTGTTAAGCTTGAAAAACAGGGTGTCCACACGGGCTTCAGACGTTTTGCATTGGTATCACCTCCAATTACTCCAGATCCTTCAAAAGGCGCACGTGGAGGCTTCACATTGCTATTGGTCAAACGGGTGCCTCCGAAATCCAGGAGTGGCAATGGACGCCTCCGAAATCCAGGAGTGGCAATGGACGAGCTAACGCACTCCCCTAGGAGGAAGGTGAGAGGCCTCGAGGGGGCGGGGTGAAGGCCCTTAAAGCAGAGGCTCCAGCCAGCAGTCAAGAGCTCTCGCACTTTTCTGCTGGTCCTGGTGTCCCTGCTCCTTTGGAAGATGAGCTCTTGCCAGCAGCCAAACCTGCCTATGCCTTGATCTTGAACTTCCCAGCTTCCAGAACTGTGAGAATAGAAATTTCTGTCCCTGTTTGTTTAGAAACAGAGTCTTGCAACGTTGTCTTGACTTGTCTGAACTCCTGAGCTCCATCGACTAATCACCCAATGTCAGGCATTTTGTCGAAGCAGCTCAAATGGAAAAATGGACTAAGACATTTACTATATGTATATAAAAGAGAAGTAAAGCTTGGATAAAGACAGACCGTTCCAGGTCTCTGGCCTGTGGTTTTTCTCATCCCCAGCCCGTCCCTCAGGTTTCAACCCGGCCGGACCGGGACACAGTGGTTACAGTACTTGCCTGGCATGCATGGGAATGTGGGTTCAAACCCCAGTACCTTGTACACAAGGATGTGTTGGAGCAACGAAAGCCAACAAAAAAACACAATAAAATTGATTCTCTCTCTCCTCTCTCACTGTCCCTCTCTTTTTAAGAAAAAAATTAATAAAATAAAATAAAATGTGATCTTACATTATAGAATATTTGGAAAATTCAGATATAATCTATCAGGTACATGCCTGCAATCCCAGCTAAGCAAGAGGTTGAGTCAGGATGATTACAAATTCAAGGCCAGCCAGGGCAATGTAGTAAGACTCTGTCTCAAGATTTTAAAAAAGTCAAAATAAAAAAGGGTTGGGTATGTGGCTCAGAGGTAGGACACTTATCTAGCATATGTAAGGCCCTAGTTTCAATCCCTGGTATTGCAAAAAGAAAAGAAAGGGAAAGAAAATTATCTTCTGTTATGATTTAGATCTAGAAATGTCTCCTGAAAAACTCATGTTTTGAAAGCATGATCTCCAATGTAGCAAGGATTAGAGGTGGGGCTTTTGGGCAATGGTGAGATCAGTAACCTATTCAGTGGATTAATCCATCTGATGGAAAAATAATTTGAAAGACTACTATACAGAGTGGTAAATCTAGGCAGGTGGAGCTGGCTAAAAGAAGTAGGTCACTGGAGGTATGCTCTTGGGAATTACATCTTATCCCCTGTTTCCTTGTCCTTCTCTGCTTCCTGGTTGTCATGAGGTGAAGATCTTTCCCCCACCACACCCTTTCTGCCGTGATGTTCCACCATGACCTCTGCCTTGAGCAATGGAGTCCCCAACCATGTACTGGACCTCTGAAACCCTGAACCCAAAATAAACTTTTCTTCCTCTAAGTTATTCTTGTCAGGTATATTTTGGCCACAGAGATGAAAAGTTAACGTATCTTTCATTGTCTTACCACTTAATAAACCATTTTAATTTCTAATAATTTCATTTACCTTTTTCATATACTTTTTTTAAAAATTGGGAGCAGAGTTCATATGAAATTTTGAACCCTGCCTTTCTACCTTATTATATATGCATTTCTATGCTGTTTCATAATTCCTTGGGTTGTTTGTTTTCATGGTACTTGGAATTGAACCCAGGACTCTTTGCATGCTAGGCAAGTGCTGTACCATTGAGATACACTCCTAATCCCCAATTCCTTGAATTTATAATCACATGAGCCTGCAAAGATTGCACTAAACAAACACACTGTCATTTTCTTAACAACTATTTCCCTATTGTTAAGAAATGTTCTTCCATTTTGCTCTTTACCGTGATGAATATTTTTCCAGTTTGGCCATGAGTTTTCCAACATTTGTTTCACCAAAAAAAAAAAAAAAAAAAAAAAAAAAAAAAAAAAAAAAAAAAAAAAAAAAAAAAAAAAAAAAAAAAAAAACCAAAAAAAAAAAAAAAAAAAAAAACAGGTCTATAGTACCTCTACTAAGGCATTAACTTTGAATTTCTGTTCCACAAATATAGGATCAAGCTGGATACAGTGGCATACACCTGTAATCCCAGGAACTTGGGAAGCTGAGACAGGAGGATCACAAGTTCAAGGTCAGCCTCAGCAACTTAATGAGACCCTACCTCAAAATAAAAAGAATAAAAAGGCTTGAGGATGTGGTTCAGTAGTAAAATGTCCCTGGGTTAGATCACCAGTACTAAAACAACAACAACAAAAACCCATAAATATAGGATCATATTATTGTAGGAGTCTAAAAAGAACCTTAAAGTAACCTTGTTCTTGCAACTTCAATATGATCATTTCCACTGGTTTTAGAATTGCTATTGCCATATTCATTGTAGACACATAAAACTATTGTGTACTTTCTTGAACTAGTCTCTCAGGCTTCCTTATATGAAACCAATGCCATTACCCCACCCCCACTCTAGCAACTTCTATCCACAGATTTTAGGTATTGACTCTGAGCTTCTTGTCCTCTACTTTGTCTCTCTAGTTCCTTCCCTCCCTTCTTCTTCCTTCTCTCTAACCCAGGAAGCTCACCTCTGTGGAGGACATCAGCAACGATTGGCTGATGCTCCCCAACAAAATGAAAGCAGCAACAAGAAGCAAGGATATTTACTGTGCTGAGCACCTCCCTGCTGGGTCACTTAAAGTTGACCACATCCCTCCATCAAGAGTCCACACTCCTCTCCAGGAAGCCCTCTCCACAAAGCTTTCTTGTGTTTCTTTTTCTGGGTCTTGTTAACCATCTCTTAACTTATCCCTCCATGCTTTCAGACAACAGCAGCCCAAGATACTACATAATTCCTGTGGTTTCCTGTATTTTTCCCACACATTTGTAAATAGTCCCTTTCATTGACCTGTTTGGATTATCCTAATGTGAATATACCATCTTGTTCCCATTTCCTGATGAGATATGTCTAACTCACTCCAGATACACATTTTATGGTTTCTTGTTTTACATTTTTTAGGTGTTTTTTTTTTTTGTTTTGTTTTGTTTTTGTAACAGGGATTGTACCCATAGGCTTAAATTAAACACTGAGCCACATCCCCAGCCCTTTATATTTTTTTTCTTTTTCTTTTTGAGGAAGGGTCTTGCTACATTGCATAGAACCTTACTTAGTCACTTAAGACTGATTTTGAACTTGTGATCCTCCTGCCTCGGCCTCCAAAGCTGCTGATATTATAGGTGTGTGCTACTGCACCTGACTCAGATACACTTTTATTAAGTATAACTCAGACTGTCACACAATTGGAGCCATAATCATTTGCTTTGTTGATATGTATGGTCCAGAAAATATTGACCATGGCTCACACTGCCTACCTTTTCAGCTTTCATCTGTGATTTGCTCAATTATTTCCTAATCCTCTTTGAGAACCAGAAAAAATTTTCGCTAATGGGCTTAAATAAAAAAAGTTCATCCCCAATCACTAAGAACTAAGAGCTTTATTTTGCTCCAAAAAAAGCAAAATGAAGTTCAGATTTTTGTCTTATAAAAATTCTCATGTTATGGGACTGGAGTGGTGGCTCAGTGGTAGTACATTGGCCTGGCAGGTCCAAGGACATGTGGTTCGAATCCCAGCACCACATACACAACTAATTATTGTAAAAACAACCATGTGAAAAAAAAAAATAAAAATGATTCTTTAAAAAAAATTCTCATGTGAAATAAATATCTTTGTCAGAGGACTTTTAATAATAGTATGTATAGATAGTAGATGTATATTTTGCCTTAGTCAGTGTTCAATGCCTAATAGACTATGATGAAGTAATTCTGGTAATCACAACTTAAAAACAATAATATAGGGCTAGAGAGGTGGCTCAGTGGTAGAGCACTTGCCTGAGATGCATGAGGACCTGGGTTCAAACCGCAGCACCACATACACAACTAAATGTCAGCATTAAAAAAAAAAAGAAAGAAAACACATGAAAAACTTTTTAAATTAAAAAAAAACGATAATATACCTCTCTATTTGAAATATCCCCTATCTGTAAGAATCTCATTTAGAATCTGAAGTCAATCTTCCAAGCCTATTTTTTTGTTTTGTTTTGTTTTGGTTTGTTTGGTTTTTTTGATTCTGGGTATTGAACGCAGGGCTGTTTTACCACTGACTTACACCCTCCACCCTTTTTATATTTTATTTGGGGACAAGGTCTCACTAAATTTCCCAGGTTAGCCTTGAACTTGCAATCCTTCTCACTCATCCTCCCTAGTCACTGGGATTATGGGTGTGCCACCACATCAGGCTCTTCCAAACCTTTAAGAGCATTACCTGGCAAGTCACTTTCTGAGTGTGCTTAGTCTTCGGTTGTGATTTTATAGGGAAAATGCTTTTTAATATTAAGGAGACGTTAACTGAATTAAACACATAATAGATTTACCAGATCCTTTCCTTTCACAAGAGTACTTAAAACTTGATGAAAGACGACAAGAAAGGTGTCTAAGGGTTAATTCAATCCCATATATTATCTTATCTCCTTCTGATTTTTCCTGGAACTTGTTCTGCTCTTACAGAGGAGAGGGAGTGGATTAGTGCCTTTATAAAACAATGAAAAAGGGAAGGGCTGGACTGAGGCCAGGGATATCTTGGGCTTCCTCCCAGCTATTGGGAAATCTCCTCTCCTCACTTTCCTTAGGCGATCTCGTCTATTCCCAGAGGACTCTCAGACGTAAATCTCTAGAGAAGACCTATCTGAGCTTTAGACTCACAAATGCAGCTGTCTTCTTGACATCCACCTGTGGAATGACTCAAAATGCCTCAAATCCATGACCTTCCTTCTCACACTCAAGTTTCTACCTCTTTCTAGATTCTAAAAACAAAAGAATGACACCACCATTCATTGCAGTGACACAAGCTGGAAGCCTAAGGACACATCCTCCCTGTTCTCCCACTTCACTCACTTTATGCCCAAAATATATCTCACCACAGCCCTTCCACCCAACACCAGGCCAGCTCTCCATTCCTGCTGCTATCACTTCTTGCCCAGACAGCAGCAGTCAACTCCATATTTAGTCAGCTTTGAGATGATTAACTTACAAAGAGGAAACATTTATTTTGGCTTATGGTTTGAAGTTCTAGTTCAAGACTGAGCTACCCCATTGCTTTGAGCCTCTGGTGAGGGCACCAGTTGGCAAAGGCAAGGAGCGTGTGGTGGAGCAAATGGTTTACTTCAGAAGCCAGGAAAAGAAAGGAAAACACCAAAATCCCCTTTGGAAGCACAACCCAATGACCTAAGAACCTCCCACAAGGGCCTCTTCAGAGGTTCCAGCATCTCTCCACAGCACCACCCTGCACCAAGCCTTTAAGACATGGGCCTTTGGTGGACCCTCATCCAAACCACAGCACTGCTGTTTTCTGGTTACATAAGAGAAAAGATCCACAGGGATGGGAAAAGACTTTCTTAAATTCTTCAGCTAGTGAGTGGTTTGTGTGTCTGCTTTGCAATACTGTGGGTTGAACCCTGGGTCTCACACATGCTGGCAAGCACTCTATCCCTGAGCAACATCTTAAGCCTTTTTATTTTATTTTAAGACAGGGTCTCCCTTCGTTGCCAGGCTGGCCTTGAGCTTGTGAGCCTCCTGCCTCAGCCTCCCAGATAGCTGGGATTAGGGGCATGCCACCATGCCCAGCTCTCAACTGGTAAGTGGGAGTCTATATTTACAATCCAGTCTGTCTGTGACTGAAGCCAGCAACTTTGCCACTGACCATGTCTTTTAAAAGACCAGTTAGTACTCTGATCTGCAGATGGAGTAAAACACTCAGTGATGGGGCTGGAGCGGTGGCTCAGTGGTTTCGGCGCTTGCCTGGCAAGCACAAGGACCCAGGTTCAAACCCCAGCTCCACGTACACAACTAAGTGTTGGAGCAACGAGGGCCATGTGAAAAACTAAATAAAGTTGTTTCTCTTTCAAAAAAAAAAAAAAACAACACTCAGTGATGTCTTCTCTTTCATCAGATATATAGGCTGTTTCCAAATTTTAAATTTTTTAAATTGATTGTGCTTGGGTCCTGGGTATTGAACTCAGGGCCTCGTACATTTTAGGCAAGTACTCTACCATTGAGCTATAGCCCCAGTCCCAGCACTTTGTTTTTGAACAAAAACAAAAGAATACATAATATGGATTACATATCAAAGGCATGACTCAAAAAAGTTTAACTGTTTCCAGTTTTTAATATTAGAAATTGCTCTTTAGGGGGCTGGAGTAGTGGCTCAGCTGTTACGGCGCTTGCCTGGCATGCACGAGGACCCAAGTTCAAACCCAAGCACCACTTACACAACTAAGTCTTGGAGCAATGAAAGCCATGTGAAAAACTAAATAAAAAATTGATTTTCTCTCTCTTTCTCTCTGTCCCTCTCTCTTTAAAAAAAGAAAGAAAGCAAGAAAAGAAATTGCTCTTTAGTGACTGTTAAAGTTAAACCTTTTCTTTGAGTAAAAACAGATTTGCTGGGTTTGGAGCACAGCTCAGCAGTAGAGCATTCGCCTAGCATGCGCAAGCACTTAGGTTCCATCTCCAATACTACCCACACATACAAAGAAGCTTTAGGTTCCTTTCAGAGTCTGTAAATAATACAGCAGTCCTCCTTACTGCCCTTTAATTGTCTCTAATTTCAGTTGCCCATGGTCACCTATGGCTCAAAAATATTGAATGTAAAATTCCAAAACTAAACAATTCCTAAGTTTTAAATGTGTACTGCTTGTCCTGGATGTGCCATCTCTTTTTCAAGCCCCTTTATCCAGCATATCCATGTTGCATATTATACGCACTAGTTATTTAGTAACCATCTTGGTTATCAGAGTGAGTGACAAAATATCACTGTGCCTCTGCTTAAGTAATTCTTATTTGACTTAATAGTGGCCCTAAAGCATACAAACAGTTGTTATGGTTGGGATATGAGGTATCCTTCAAAAGCACCGGTGTTAATGCAACTGTGTTCAGAGGTAAAGTGATTGGATTGAGAGAGCTGTAACCTAATCAGTCCATCCTAGTTTGAATGGACTGACTGGGTGGTAACTGTGAGCTGGTGGAGCATGGCTGGAGAATGTGGGTCCCTGGGGGTGTACCCTGGAATAGTGCATCTTCCCCATGGCGACTTACCTCTACCCTGCTTCCTGGCTGCCATAAGGTGAGAAGTTTTCTCTGCTGTGCCCATCAATCATGATGTTCTACCTCACCTTAGTCCCAGAGCAATGGCGTCAACCATCTATGGATGGAGATCTCTGAAACCATGAGCCCCAAATAAGCTTATCTCCTCGAAGTTGCTCCACTCAGGCATTTTGGTTGTGGCGATGAAAAAGCTAAAGCAGAAATTGGTACCTGGAGTAGGGCCACTGCTGTGACTAAGCTGACCATATGGTTCAGAAGTCTTTAGAAATGGTTTGCAGGAGGAATTTGGAGAAGTTTAGAGATGCGGGCTGTAAAAGCTTTAGAAAGTTGTAGAGAGAGCTTAATGGTAGGAGCTCAAAAGACCAGAATGCCATTAGGAATGTGAGCTGCACTCATGAGGTTGTAGGTGGAAACGAGGACTTTATTGGAAATTGGACTAGATGCTACTCGTGTGATATTCTGGAAAGAAAAATTATTGGCATTTTTTTTTTCATGTTCTAAGACTTTGTGTGAGGCCGAATTTAAAAGTGATGAACTAATTAATCTGGTAGAGGAAATTGCAAGGGAGCACAGCATTCAGGCAGTGGCATGGATATTGCTGGCAGTTTTTAGCCAAATTTACTATGAGAACCAGGAGCCCAAAGTACTGTTGAAGAATTTTAAAAACTTGCAATTTGACTAGAAAAATGCATGTAATACTGGGGCAAAGGACCAATGGAACAGAATAGAAGATGCCGAGACAACCCCACGAATCTTTAACCATCTGATATTTGACAAAGGAGGCAAAAACATAGTATGGAAAAAAGACAGCCTGTTCAATAAATGATTCTGGATGAACTGGACAGCCATATGTAGACAACTCAAATTAGATCTTATCTCTTACCCTGCACAAGAATCAAATTGAAATGGATCAAAGAATATCCAGAATATACAAAGCACTCAAAAAACTGAACACCAAAAGCAAAACTAATCCAATAAATAAATGGGCTAGGGAACTAAACAGAAACTTCTCAATGGAAGAAGTCCAAAAAGTCCATAATTACATGAGAAAATGTTCTACATCACTAGCAATCAGAGGAATGCAAATTAAACCTTCACTATGATTCCACCTTACTCTGTCAGAGTGCCAAAGATAAAAAATATGATCAACAACAGATGCTGGAAGGGTTGTGGGAAGAAAGGAACACTATCACACTGTTGGTGGGACTGCAAGCTTGTACAGCCACTCTGGAAAGCAATGTGGAGACTCCTCAAAAAACTAGGGTTGGAACCACCTTATGACCCAGTTATCCCACTCCTGGATATTTTCCCAAAAGAGCTAGAATCAGCATACTGTAGAGACACAGCTACATCAATGCTTATAGCAGCTCAATTTACTATAGCTAAACTAGGGAACCAACCCAGATGCCCCTCACTGGACAAGTGGATTCAAAAACTATGGTACATACATACAGTGAAGTTCTACTCAGCTGTTAGAGAGAATGATATCATGATATTTGCAGCCAAATGGATGGAGATGGAAAAAATTATGCTGAGTAAAATATCCCAAACTCAGAGACTAAAGGGTCAAATGTTTTCTCTCATATGTGGAAGCTAGAATACAATCTAAGACCAATTGAAAATTAGCTAAGCTAAATACTAACCTCAACACATTTTTACATAAACAGAGGGAACCATAACTATGATGCTGGGGGGAGAAGGGAGGGAGCAAGAAAGAGAGGGAGGAATTGGGGGGATATCGATGCAGCTGAGGGAGGGAGTAGTCAAAAGGGGGAGACTATGGACTCTCATCAGCCTTAACTTTCTTTGTCAATATCCTCCAATATGTGAGGCTATGTTGAACAAATAATAAAGAAAAAAACTAGGGCAAAGAAAGATGTTCTTGTTGAAGAGATTGCAGCCCCTAAGAGATGCTAAGTAATTTTCAAGAGACAATAGGAAAGATGCTTCAAGGCCCTCTCAGGAATTTGCAAGACCACATCTGTTGCAGACTCAAGGACATGGAAAGGAAAATTCCTTTGAAAAGAATTTATGGGATGTCCTGCTTGCACAAGGGGATCAGAAAGTTGTTTCCCATGCTGAGCTGTGCAAGCACTCAGAGGCCACTGCAGTCGTGATCCTAGGGAGCTCACCCATTGCACCAGCTGGCAGTAGACCCAGGTGTCACTCACATGGTGCCGGCTCTACAGGAATGCAGTATGCTCAGGTTAAAGGGTTAGGGCAGCTTCCATCAAGATTTCAAGGGAAGGCCTGGGGGGCCTGACAAAGTGTAGCAGGGTCAGAGTCCCTGCAGGTTGCTCTTGAGAGGGTAAAATATGAAGCTGTAAAGGTATAAACAAAGCTAGAATGGAGACTCCAGGGATTAAAAGGAATAAAAGGTGCCCATTACATGGACTGTCTGCCAAGAAAAGCTGCTAGGAGACAGCCCAGCTGAAAGAGAGCCTATTTGTGCTGCAAGCAGCAAGGTCAAAGAGGCAGGGCTGCCAAGCCTTTAGAAATAGCATCTCACAATCATGTGTCCTAGATGCTGTACTCAAGAGTTACAGAACCCATTTGCCCAGCTGGGTCTCGGTCTTGTTTTGGGCTCATTCCTTCTTTCTGTGCCCCTATTCTTCCCTTTTGTAATGGGAATGTGTACTCTATGCCGCAATATATTGGATATATGTAACTTGCTTTTGATTTTTACAGGAGCCACAGACAAGAGTTTGCCTGGAGTCTCAGAAAAGACTTTGGATTTGGACTTTTGGACAATGCCGGACTATTAAGACTATGGGACTCTTGGGGCTGGAGCGGTGGCTTGGCAATTACGGTGCTTGCCTGGCATGTGTGAGTACATGGATTTAAACCCAAGCAGCCACGTACACAACTAAGTGTCAGAGCAATGAAAGCCATGTGAAAAACTAAATAAAAAATGATTCTGTCTCTCTCTCTCTCTCTTTCACTGTCCTTCTCTCTTTAAAAAAAAAAAAAAAGGACTTTGGGACTCTTGGAAATGAACCAAAAGCCTTTTGCATTGTTAGATGGACATGAGCTTTTGGGGGCCAGGTTGGAATGTTATGATTTGGATATGAGGTGCCCCCTGAAAGCTCCTGTGTTAATACAGGAATGTTCGGGGGCTGGAGCTGTGGCTCAGCAGTTACAGGGCTTGCCTGGCATGAGCAGGGACCCAGGTTCAAACTACAGCATTCTCTACATCCCACTCAACAAATGTTATAAATGAAAGTAGAATTTGGGGAGATTATTATTTTGGGATGTTTTATACATGTTTTTCTCCAATTTTCTTTTCTCACTTAAAAATACTTAATGAAAATTCCTCCAATACTACTAACATCAGTCTAACTTGCTCTTTTTAATGGTTGCATAATATTCTATTGTATCAATAGTCCACTGTTTATTCAAAATTTTCCCCTTTTTAATGAAAATTCATTTAGTTTTCCCTTTTTTCCCTTGCCAAACCAAGAAAGCCTTAATCAACATCCTTACACAAATGTCCTTACCTACTGGTGCCTTTACTTGTGTGGAATAGAATCCCTGAAGTTATAATCTTGTGTAACTTCTAAACCTAAGCCAGAGTTGGGCAAACTATGTCCCATGGGCCAAATCTAGCCTGCTTCCCCCCACTCCCTCACAATCCCCAGTTTTATGTGACCCGTGAACTAAGAATAGATCCTTATAATAATGAAATTTTATAATTTTTTCAATAGATTTTTTTTTTTTTTTTTTTTTTTTGCGGTACTGGGGATTCAACCCAGGGACTCACTTATGCTATAGAAGCAACATCCCTCAGTCCTTTTGATTTTATTTTGAAACAGAGTCTTGTCATATTACCCAGACTAGCCTCGAACGTGTTATTCCCCTGCCTCTGTCTCCCACGTAGCTATGATTACAGGCATGCACCACCAAGCTTGGATGACTTGTAAGGTTTTTGATGGTTGAAAACAATCCATTTTTCTGACTCATGAAAATTAAACAAAATTCATATTTTAGTGTATAATTGATTTAAAAAGTTGGTTTTTTTTTCCAGCTACACACACTTCTGTGACCAAATGTGTGGGAGTTTCCCCACATCTCCCAAGCAATTCTCCAGTGGACACAAACTGAGCATCCTATAATTCAGGTCAACTCTGACATTATCTATCAGAGATAGCGTCAGATTCTACAAGTCAAGAGCTCAGCCTCACAAGACTGACTTCAAACACCAGTTTCAAACCTCAGGTTGACTCCTGCTTCTGACTGACCAGGTCCCCTCCTCTGTTCTGATGAATTTGCTAGAGTGGTTCCAGGGAAAGCTTTACTTACACTTACTAGTTTATTACAATGATGATATTAAGTTCCCTTTTAAAACACATACATTTAGGCACTGGTTTTCTACTCACTAAGTTGCTTAGGCTGACCTTAAACTTGCAACATCTCTGCCTCCGTCTCCTAAGTCACTGGAATAACAGGTATGCACCACCATGCCCTGCATTTTGGGTTTTTATGAAGGGTTCACTCCCTGAGTTTGGTTGGTTATATCACTGGCCACGGGTGATCCCTCAATCTCCAGCCCAGCTCTTCTCTCTCCCTGGGGACTGGGGTGGAAGAGCTGAAAATCCCAGCCCTCTAATCATGCCTTGATCTTTCTGGTGACCAGTTCCCATTCAGAAGCTATCTAAAAGCCACCAGCCGTGTCATAGCATACAAAAAAACACTTTTCTTATTCCTGAAATTTCAAGGGTTTGAAGAGATGTACACTAGGAACCAAGGGCAGAATCAAGTACATTTTTCTTATTGTATCACAAAACTACAGCATAAATAAAGGCGTTTGAAGCACAGCCATGCTTAATCCTCTATGTATTGTCTGTAACTCCTTTCATGCCACTATGACTGAGCTGAATAATTGTACCAAGTGTAGATAGCCCACAAAGCCTAGAATACCTACCATCTGCTTCTCTACAGAAGAAGTCTGCTGACCTCCGATCCAACTGATTGATGTTCTTCTACTGCTGTTCAACAGGAAGGACAACTATTTTTAAATATCCATATTTTAGGGTGGGAGAGGAAAAAAATCAATACCTAGGAATTTGGAGAGATTTAAGGCCATATTGGGAAGAAGATACATATATTAATGACTCCCTGGGTATAAAAATAACTTTGAAATTCGTATTTTAATCATTATCAGCATAGGTGTAATATAGGGCATATGGGAAGACACATTTAGATAGATTGCAGTTAGGAAGAGACCTTTGTTCCTTTAACACTGAAGACAGAAACCCTAGCATCCAACCTAATTTATATTCCTTCCCTTCTCTTATCGCAGGAGCCCACAATACCTTTAGCTGCCTGGGGATAAGTAGGCAACCAGCTGCTACTTTGGACAGCAGGCTGAAATAAGTAGGGACAACAGAGAGGATTAACTGAGAAGGAGCTGTTAGAAAGTGTTAACTGAGGAAGCTGCCTGCCTTGTGACTCATCCTTGGCCCAACAGCAATGTGACATGAGACCACAGATAACGTGACCTCAGCCCTCATCAGAAAGGCAAGTGTAGTAATGGCAAGAAGAAAATACCAATGGAGAAGTAAGGGGGGGGGGACAGTTTTTATAGTTAAATACTGGGAGATAACTGATTTTCCTTTTCTGTAGGTGCATCTATAAAGCTGAGTATTCTGATTGAAGGCACCCCTGAGAAATGAAAGCAATTAACTTTGGTTTTACTAGAAATTAAGAATTCCAAGAGAAAAATCAGTGTGCAGGAAGGCTAGTTGATAGGTCAGAAGTGCAGCTGTGATATTTTAACATTTTTGCTGGGGGCCAGCCCCAGCTGAACTCGGGTCCCCGAAGGAGCAGTGGAGTCGGTGGAACTGCTGGAACCTCTGAGGCAAGTTGCAAACAGTCTCAGGTCCCTGCTTGAGCAAAATGCCGTCTGTTCTTTATTGCTGAACATCTTTATACAGATGTACAAACAAGGCATTTGTTATCAGGTTCATTGTACAATCATCTTTTCAGTTTCCCAGTAATCTTAAAGCATCACCCATTAGTACAATTTATGTCCTCGACCTCCCCACGGCAATGACCATATGTAACTATTTCGTTTAACTGATTTAGAGCATCAGACATAAAGTTACTTAAAGCATCAGCCATTAGTACGATTCATGGCCTCGACCTCCCCATCACATTGATCATATTGTTGAAACCTGCTTTTACAAGGGACAGAGACCAAACACTGCCCCAAATTCTGTCTCCCTAAATTCCTGCAGAGGTTTCTACAAACCATTACTTCACTAGATAAGAGAGGCTCTTAAAGGTAACTGCACTGCATTAGTCTAGCAGCCCTATCTTAGCATAAATTAAAAGTTTCTTAATTAGCTAGACTATGATATAGGCTATTATAACTCCTATACCCTATTAACTACTAACCTAAAACTATTTTGTTATTGTAACCTTACCACATACTCTATAGCTATCTTTAATCCTACAAACGTTAATCCTATAGAATATCTATGCATCCTAATTTATGAGCTAAGAAGTAAAAGCCTAACCTCTACAGAGACAGAAAGGGTAAACATGTGTTAATTGCTGCTAAGGAGTTAACACTCATCCTCCACTAAGCCAGGAAAGGCAAACATGTCTTATTTACTGCTGAGGAGCTAAAGTTCATCTTCTGCAACAGGAAAGGCAAACATGTCTTACTGTAGATGTCTTACGTATACTATTTCTTTGTTCCTTAGTTCTAACTATTTTGCTTTCTATATCCAATTTTGTTTTAAAGTCAGTATAGCTTCATTTTTCATGATTTCTATATATTATAACAAGTATCCTTCTCAACAATCCACAACAGTTGTCTAAGCAATAGAATTCTCTTAACAATCAGAGAGTTTCAGTGTGAGTAAATTCACAATATATATAATTACTAAAACACAGCCAATTCCTAGAAGGGATGGTTTTGGCAATCTCCAGGCCTGGCTTTGCCTAGCCCATCCCCAAGCCTGGACTTTGTCAGACAGAACTTCGGTGGACATTGCCTCCTCCACATTTTGTACCCTATACCTGTATGTTTTGTTCAAGAGAACAGCTTATTTTCCCACTGTTAGTAGAAATAAGAGCCTGAGGCCTTAAAATAGAATAAATCCCTACCATTTCCTTGGCCACCCCAGGTCCATTAGTTTCTATTTAGTCTGTGAACCTTCAAGTACTGCTGGAGTTCTGCTGTTGAGTGTTCTACCAAGCACAGAGCATTGCACAGTAGCAAAAGAGGTCCCCGCCTTCATGGACTGTGCAGTAGAGTGGAGAAAGAAAAACCATAAATACGGCAAATCGGTAAATCGGCAAATCGGCAAATCGGTAGGGTAAGGTAGTCAAAGGCTGTTAGAAGCCGTAGGAAAAATAAAAGATCGAGACAGCTAACAGCGAGGGAGCCAGGTAGGCTTAATCTCAAATAAAGGGGTCAGAGGAGACCCCACTGAGATCACAGCAGGAAGACTCCAGGGTTCAGCCCTGAGCAGAGGGGGGCCCCCAGGGCAGAAGCTCCAGGTGCTGGAGACCTGTCACTCTGTGGCCCCAGGTGGTGAAAGGGAAGCAGGCAAAGGGGAGAGTACTTAGAGATGGGGTTGGAGAGTGAAGGGCTGGTGGCTGGGGTGTACAGCCTTGTAGACTTTGACTTTCACTTTGGATGAAATGAAAGAAATTCTCTCCTTTAAGGTGGAAATATAAGATGGAAGATCTGCAGACCATGCCTCTGCCACCCTGTTTTGTCTCTAATCACCCCGCCCCCCAACACTTTCTCTCTCTCTCTCTCTCTCTCTATCTCTATCTCTGTCTCTTCAGGGCCCGGATTAGAGGGGAGTGAGTGACTGAAGCTTTTATTTCTGGTGCAAAATTGGGCTACTAAATCTCAGTAATTACCCATTTTCCTTTGCCCTGGACTCTGGTAAGGCACAGTGCAACCGTTATTGATCCTGTGTTGATATTTTCATATTTTGTTCACCATGGATATTTTTTGCATTTTTTATTTTAAAAAATTGCATTAAAATATTCTTTGGTTACTGTCCAATTTTTTTCTGGTATAGCTTTCCCTTAAATTTTGCACCCAAGGAATGTAACTAGTCTTAGTCACTCTTTCTTTTGGTTCCCCTTTGTCAGTCCAAACCAGGGTCCTGCAAATAGTTTCCATAAAGGCCAGATAGTAAATATTTTAGGCTTTGGGGGGTCATGGTTTCTGTCTCAACTCTGCTTTTGTAGCAGGAAAGCTGCCATAGATAATAGGTAACAAACAAATGTGCCTGTGTTCCAAGAACACTTTATTTACGGATACTGAAATCTTCGTTTCTTATCACGTTCACAGGTCATGAAATATTCCTCTTCTTTAGATTTTCTCCCCAATCATTTAACGATGTAAAAATCATCTTAGCTCATGGATCATTCAAAAACTGGGGCAGGAGGGACTGGGAATTCCTGATCTAACATGTCAATGCCTGAGAAAACTCTTTCAAAAGTACTGTGTTCTCATTTCCCAAAGCTGCTCAGGCTCCTCTGGTGAAGCGCTAAGAGGGCAAAATTTCAAGGGCATCGTATTTTGGCCGTATGATTTCTATTGAAATTTGTTTTCCTCTCTTTCCCTAAATACATACTCCACGTGGAACCAGAAAGTTCACCTTACTGTCCCTCTAAAAAAACAGGTTCATTGTTTACTCCGTGCTTTTGCCCTCGTTGCGCTTCTCTCTAGAAACCTCCTCCCTGTCTCTCCACTATCCAAATTCCAGTGTCCTCCAAGGTCGTTTTCCGGTTCTGCCACCACTGACCTGTGGCAGCTGCTCCTTTCCTGTGAATGCCTACTGCACCTGTCAATAGCTCTCCACTGAGTTCTGATTTATTGTGTCCTCGTTCTTCTCTGTTTTTTGTGTGGATGCAGTATGAGATGTGAATCCTGAGAGTACCTAGGCCACAGCTGCACACAGGTAGAAGCTTGATCCTCAAGACTAACTCCACCTAGTTGTGTTTACTTTTGACATCAATCTTCAAATAGTCAAATGGAACTGACAACAGTCTTAGGATTTCCCTTCTGAATTTGAGGAGGGGTGTTATCATTTTGATTGATACACAGATTACCTGTGACCTCTTGCTTCCCTTGTTCTGTGATGAATGGCATTTTTGTGCCAGGTGATTGACTGATGATTGATTTCCTTCTTTTTTATCTTTTCGTCTTTCTTGCTCTCTTTTTTCTTTCTTCTTTCCTTCCTTTCTTCCTTAGGATTGAACCCAGAGCCTTGCCTATGCTAACCAAATGCTGTTATCACTGAGCCATACCTCAGCAATACTATATCGTATCTAAGACTTTGATGTCCCTTTGTCCATATCATTGCCTTTTGATGTCCTTCTGTCATACCTCCTACCTTCTCCTGATATACCAATTTACAACATGAAAAATAAGAATAAGGCTTCTTCTCTTAGACTAAATATAGGCCCAATCGATCACTTTCAGTTAATGAAAGAGGAAAAAGGAATAGACACATTAAATATCTAAATGACAAGCTGTTTATTAACTAATTGACCTAAAGTCAAAATGTTATTCTGTTATTCAGAAGAAGAGTCTGAGGTTCAGAAAATCTCAGTAACTCATCTGAGCAGGAATGATGGAAGTAAAATAAAACACTGAGGATGTACTGTTATTGGACTCCTAGAGCAGAAACCTGACCTCAGGGGTCCCAACAAACCAGAACCAGCCACTTGCCCCAAAAACCAAACAAAAAAGTTAACTGCCGAAAAGGAGGAAAATAACTTAATGTGAAGGCATTGGGAGGATCAAGTGAGATCAGCAGTCTCAGCCTTGTCTTCACTGAACTGACAGCTTTAGGCTTAAATAGAGGAAGAATGTTAGATGTAGAGGAAGAATGGGGCAGGAGGCAGAGGAATGCATAATGAAGCAGTCTTGGTAGAACGAAAGGTGGTCTGGTTGATCGTTATCTCTGTTCTGGTTCTGCAAGGTGGCTCAGGAGAAGTTCTTATCACCTAAGGGGGCAATTACCATGACTTGCTCAGGGTATATATCTATTAGACCTTTGATCCTGGAAGGGAACAGTGCAATTCCCATGGGACAATTTCTCCTGCTTAGGGGGACTGTCTCACTGTGGGGTGATGTGCCTGCCTCCTGCAGTTCCTGGAAGGCATATGACAATGACTGAAGACTTCTAGGTGTGACTCCAGGGGTCTGAAACAGGATGCTACAAAAGCCAAAGACTTCAGTCTTACAGGGGAATAAGATAGGTTGGGTAAATTTAGAGATAATACACCTTGTACTACCAGTTCTTGGATGCACACTTCTTAAATGGTTGACATGTATACATGCTGAAATGAGCAGGGACCTGACCCAAAGTTTAAGGTAATAAAGCAGATAAATATGAAATGAAGGCAGAGATACCAAACTTTATCCTGCTTTTAGTTGACCACAGGCCTAAGTACTCAGTCCCTGCTTTCAGCAAAGGCAGCCTAAGTCCCTGTTGTAGTACCTGCAAACAGAATATAATGAGAGGATCAGCCTCCCCAATGGTTTAAGTAAGTGGGTTCTCTTCCTACACTTACTTCATCTCTGTATTACACTACCTCTCCCTCCTCCCTTTTACTTCTACCAAACTTTCCAATATTCATGTTGCTATGACTAAAAGGATTAAGTGAGATAACGTGTAAGGTTCATAGCACAGTGATACCTACTCTGAGAATACTGTTTTCTTTCTCTTAATCTGTCACTTCTATTTCCCAACCACTACATATCTCTTTAAATTGAATGGCTATTGTAAATCCATAACTAATTATAATTTATATGTGATTTATCAAATTATGTTTGACGTAGAAAGTCATAGGGCAAGTATTTAAATGTGTGGCTCCAGTGCACCTAACCTAGGACCTGATTATATGTGGCAGGTGCTCAGCCAATTCTTGTTAGCTAAATTGGTATTGGAAGAATTTCTCTAGTTTTAATTATAAAATAATCAGTTTTCACATTTGGTAGAATTGTGGCACTCCTGTACCTCATTCCTGCCAGTAACTCTCCATTGCTTAATAAAGTCCATGTTAAGGGTGTGGCCACCCAACCCTGCCATATCCCATTGTATGGCCTTATCTTTCCAGCTAATTGCCTACACTTTTACCTCCATTCCATGCTCTAGGCAAATTGGCACTGTCTTCAGATAGAAGGGTTTAAAGACTTTTGCCTTTTTGGCTGTAAAACTTGAATATTGTTTAGGGACCCACTCTGCATATTTCCCCTTATCTGTGTTTCTTTGTTCATGCCATTTCTCTATTTTGAATTGCTTTACATCCATTTCTATCATTTGAAATCCTCCATATTCTTTTTAAATTTTTTTTATTAAGGAGTTATTGTACAAGCATAAATGCACATAAAGTAACAATATGATATGCATTTGTTCTTAAACCAGAATGAAATCCGCCATATTCTTTAAGGTAATTTTCAGTACACACTTACCTTGATCTCTGAAGGGAATCAGAATATGCCATCCCAAAATATGCTACCTTGTCACAAGGATAATTTTGAGCTGAAGGCAACTGAGAATCGACATATGCAGGAAGATTCTCTCCTCCCCTTATCTAAGAGAAGTGAATAAATTTCTCTTTGAGGATGGTTTAGGTTACCCTCATCCTCCAACCATGGAGAAGAGAGTGACTCTTACCAGCAAGGGACCAGATGAATTTACATAAACAGGTTTTTGCTAAAGTAGCCCTTACTTTTCATTTATGTCCCCCGTTTATTTCCTAGTTACTTCCCCACAATTGTCCCTTGAAGCCCAAACCCTCTTTCCTTTGTTAAGGAGAATATATAAGCACCCAAATCTAACCATTTCTTTGGATTTCATTTTTTTGCTGTGAACTCCCCCTGCGCATAAGTACTAATTTAAAAACTGTGTGCCTTTTCCCCCTGAGAATCTGTTTTCTGTTAGTTTAATTTTCAGGCCCACAGAAACAAAGAGTATTTCTCCCTGACACCTCAATAGCCAAAAATGACACCTTTTATCTCTGCCCATAACTTTTACTATCGCTATTAATGTGTACATCTCATCTCAAGGGAAAAATTCCATAGTTTCTCAGGTGGTGCCTTGTATTAGTGGAGCACTCAACAAATGGAAAATAAGGAATAAAAACGAACGCACAGAAAAAAATAATGTAGATAGTCCGCTCCCCTGGTTAAGAGTTTAAGCTACCCTGAAAGGCTACTGTCAGGGAGGAAATATAGTTTTTCCTCAATTCTCACAAGTCCACAGTTGGGACAGATCCTCTTAGCAAAAGACCAATTAGCAAGAGAAAAACAAGTCAGTTTTTTAATGCATGCCATGAAAACCATGCAGAAAAAACTTCAATGAAAGATAGCTCAAGACAGTAGCTTAGAACTCTATCTTGTACAGCATCTTCCACAAAGAGCAACAATCTTGTAGAAATGACAGAACAAAAGAAAAAGCTTTACCTTCCTGTAGTGTGAGACTGGGAAGGCAAATATGTGGGAAGACGCTGGCGGATTAGATTTGGTTATAGATGCCTCGGGTGCCCCTTTCGGCAGATAAGATTTGTCTTCAGTAAAGAAGAATTTAAATCTTTCCTTTGGGTGGGAAAAGAGATGGATAAGGTCAGCTCTTCTTCTATTTGCTGCTTCAAAATTGCCATCAGCTCAAAACTATTTGTCAAGGAGGCGAATTTGGGGATGACACATTCCGGTTTCCTTCACTAATTATAGTGAAGTAATTGGGTTCATTTTGACAAAATCATGCATGCTAGGAGTTTGATTTCAAGCCCCCTCCCTTTTCTTCTCCTTCTTCCTCCCCCATTCTGCCTCCTCTACTTTATTAAACGTCTTTCTTCTACATATACATAAAAGTGAAATTCCCTTTGGTACCTTTATATATGAATATAACATGATTTTTTAAATTCATTCCATTTATCTTCCCCCTTTCCCTTCCTCCCTCCCTCTTGATCTCCTACATCTACTCCACCGATCCTGCCTGTATCTTTACCCTATCTGATCCCCTCCTCCATTGCATTCTTTTTCTTATTTTGCTCTAGCTTCCATATATGAGAGAAAACATGCAACCTTTGATTTTCTGAGTCTGGCTTATTAGTGAATGCCTTCTTAATTAGAGAGTGATTTATTTATTTATTTATTTATTTTAAAGAGAGAGGGACAGTGAGAGAGAGACAGAGAAAGAGAGAAACAACTTTATTTAGTTTTTCACATGGCCTTTGTTGCTCCAACACTGAGTTGTGTACGTGGTGCTGGGATTTGAACCCGGGTCCTCATGCTTGTCAGGCAAGTGCCAAAACCCCTGAGCCACTGCTCCAGCCCCAGAGAGTGGTATTTTATTTTTATTAACTAAAAAACATTTTTTTTTCCTAAGAAGCCCAGAATTTAGAAAGAAATATTTGAAAGTTCACTTGGGGGCTGAAAATGAGCAAAAGTAATAACCTCTTTATTTACGGCAAGTGTCACAACCAGAAAGCAAAGTTACACCATTGTACTGTCAGCTCATCTCACTACAGGAAGATTTCAGTTCCTAGCATTACTCTCAAGTAAAAGAGACGGATGCATGAACAACAATGAGGCTCCCACTTCAAATGGGTGAGTCCTAGACAAATGGTCCCCAGCTTCTGATGTAATAACCTCGGGAAACAAAACCTGCTTCTGATGGTAATGGGGAAATATGTTACGCAGAGTAAGGTCTTGAGGTAGGATAGAAAAAATAAGAAACAGGTAGAAAGGAGAAATAAAGGGAAGACAAGGGAAACATATTAATTCAGAAGTTCCACATGCTTTCCTAGGCCTGTTACCCTCCAAGCTTGTTCCCTTCCAGGTCTGTTACTCCCAAATTATTGGGAAATCTGTAAATCTACCTGTGTGCAGTTAATTAATCACACAGTAAATCAATTAAGCAAAGAGAGAAGTGCTATCTTGAAACCCATATTTTAGAGGACTTACCAGCGCCATCTAGTGCTCTGACAATGAAGACCAAGTCCGCCTAAGGTTTCTAAGACTGACCAGACCAGAAACTGTCTTGAGACCACAGGACTGATATTTTTCCTGTATACCTTCCTGTACCTGCCCCTCACCAAGTTTCCTTTTTTTTAAAAAAAGATCTGGGAACCCCAAAATGATGTCTTTTACTCCAACACTGGTCTACATTCTCCCTTGAATGTGTATTCCTTTATTTACTGAAAGGCATCCCTCTCTTGACCCCCACTCTCCCTTGTATGTGTACCTCATTTCCTAAATACACCTCTGTCTATACCTCTAACTGGCGTGTGCTGAAATTCTTTTCCCTCGTGTATGCCGAGGACACCACTGTTCCTTAGTTGAGTTCTTCCTTCTGTCCAGGAACTCCTCAAACAGACACTGTTCTCTGGTGACAGTCACAGTGTGACCACAAGGTGGGATGGCAAGGGTTGTTAAAGATACCTCATTTATCTCTGTCTTCCCTGGGGTAAAGGCTGCCTCTGTTGAGTCCTTCCAAAAGCAGATTCTGAGTGAGGCTGTATAAGTAACTTATTAGGAGATATTCCAGGAAAAAAACTCCATAGAAACAGGAAACAGAAACTGAGAGGGGCCCAACAAATGAGAGATTTTGAGCAAAATCCTGTGAAGGATAATTTTAGTTCAATCCCATGACGAGTTCTGTCAATACTGTCTGATAGAAATACAAGCATCATACACCATTTAAACGTTAAGGTATCCACATTTTTTAGAATTTTATTTATTTTTATTTTTCTGCAGTATTGAGGATTGAACCCAGGAGCACTTAACCACTCAGCTATATCCCCAGTCCTTTTTTATTTTTTGAGACAGGGTCTTGCCAATTTGCTGAGGCTGGCCTCACACTTGCAAACTCCCTGCCTCAGCCTCCCAAACATTGGGATTATAGGCATGTGCCACTTAGCCCAGCAACATATCCACATTTATAAAGGAAATTGGGAGACTTTGGATATAGCTCAGTGGTAAGGTGCTCCCCTAGCATGTATGAAGACTTTGGTTTAAAAAAAAAAAAGAGGGAGAGGGATGGGCTGGAGCGGTGGCTCAGCGGTTGACCCATTTGCCTCGCATGTGCAAGGACCCAGGTTCGAACCCCAGCACCACACACACAACTAAGTGTTGGAGAAACAAAGGCCAGAAGAAAAAATAAATGAAATTGATTCTCTCTCACACACACTCTATCCCTCTCTCTCTCTTAAAAAAAAAAATGGTGAAGTTAATTTTGATATTTTATTTAACCTAAAGTATAAAAGTATTACCATTTCAACATATGATCCATATAAAATTATCAATGAGTACATTACACTCTTGTTTATCCTAATTCCTTGAAATTGTGTGATTTTTACATTTAAAACTCAAAGGAAAAATTATAACAATTTAGTTTTTTAAAAAGTTTGATAAATCTTATTTGACTTTATTTTCAGTTCTAGAATTGAACAACACTTCATTCCATAAAACTGAATAAGTATTCAGGTGGGTTGAGAGAAGAAATTGGTTTTATAGATAGAGGAGAGCTGAAGAAAGCAGAAACCAAGAATAAAAATTAGATTGGTCATTTTGAAGTTACCTCCTCATGAAGTAGGGATGGGAGATCAGAACTGTAGAAAAACAACTGATTAGCTAACACCAGACTGATTCCGATTACTTTTGTGTAAAGATTAAGGCAGAAGAAACTTCACAGTTGTACCCAGTGACCTGTTTGGGAAATTTGGCTCTCTCGTTCTGATTTCTCAGAAGGCCAAATAACAACTCAAATTTTGTTTGATGACATGGAACTTTAGTCTGAGTGACTCCATTCTGACTTTCAGTTTGGGGTTCAGTGCAGAAGCCTAACCCAAAACAATAAACTCCTGTAATTTTTATTTAACCCAATACATCTCAATATAGAGGAGATACATTTCAAGGGCTCAGGAGCTATATATGGTTAGACAGAACAGGTCTAGGTTATTCCTCAAGTCAAGTTATATTACTTAAGAGGATGAAGTAGTTTAATTTCAGCATCCCTTGGTCAAGTGCTGCCCCTGGAGATCTAATCCAAGGTATTTCAGTTTTCCAGACAGGCAGGCAAAGCAGGCTCTAGGCAGCCCAAGGAGAATCCTCCAACCGTAAAACAGGAGAAATGAACACACTTCTCCTAAGAAATGATAAATACTAAAACACCTGGTGTTTATGGGGAGGATATAATCGACCTCACTTGGGTTTTGTGTCCCAAATGAACCATCTGTAGAACCAGGAGTCAGCATTGTAATTGTCCAGTTAGGCCTCATCCTCACCTGTCAACAGGAGTAAAGAGAAGGAAAAATGAAGGCCAATATGGATACAGCCTTTGGGGGTACTTTTGTTTTCTGCATTTCTATTCTAGTTTTTGTCCACTACCAGTATCCAATTAAAAAAAATAGTAGATATTTGATTAGAAATATTCTATACAGTATTACAGAACTGTAGATTTATACCTACAACTTTGTAGTTGATATAGTCATAGTACCCTCATTTATTCTGTACCTGCAGGCCTGTAAATTAAATTGACAAAATGCAGATTAACAGGAGAAAAAAATGTTTATTGTATGCACACAGGGAAACAACAGAAGTATAGTAAAGGGCTCACTGAATGATTAGAGGCTCATACATATAATTTAGCAGGGGGAAAAAGGTTTCTATGTGAAGAACAAATAGGTTTTTTGAGGAAAAGGCGTATGGCTTTCTATAAAACAAACAGGAGGTAAGAAAGTTTGTGATAATGTTTGTTTTTACAGTTATCAGTGGTCTTTGGTCTTTTCCAGGATTATAATACTCCCCCCAGAGAGGAGATTTATGGTAGGTTTACTTGGTCTCTCCTGGAAGTAGATTCTGCTCTTAGGGGGCCATTATTTTTTTCCTTTAAAGAGAGAGAGGGAGAAAGAGAGAATCAATTTTATTCAGTTTTTCATGTGGCTTTCATTGCGACACTTAGTTGTGTATGTGGTGCTAGGATTCCAATCCATGTCCTGGTGCAAGGCAAGTGCCATAACCTCTGAGCCACTGCTCCAGCCCCCTAGGGGGACTTTAAAACAGTCATTACTTGTCAAAAAATTCTGCTCTTGGTCAAATAAGGGAATCACCAAGAAAGCTTCTTTCTCCATCTGTTGAATCATGTCAATTTAACATAATCTTTCCTGTGTGTGGTACTAGAGATTGAACCCATGTACCACTAGGCTACATCCTAGGCCTTTTAATTTATTTACTTGTATTTTTTGAGACAAGATCTCGCTAAATTGCCCAAGCTGACCTTGAACTTGGGATCCTCCTATCTCAGCCTCCCCAGTCTCTGGGATTGCAGGTCTGCACCACCACGTTTGGTTTAACATAATATTATATCAACTCTGAATTTGTGGACTCCCACAAAGTCAACACGGCTAACAGTATTCAAAAGACTGATTTTCTTCATAAGTGATGATAAATTTTCATTCTGACTCCAGATTTAGCTAATGAGTGTTGTTCTGTTTTGCTTTTTAAAGTTTCAAGAAAAAGAATGTGGGACTGTGGATGTAGATCAGTAGTGAAGTACATCCTTGGATTCAGTCCTCAGTGATATAAAAAAATTAATTAGAATGTAATTTTTACAAAACTAGAAAAACATTAAGATTTCTAGGCAGATCCAATACTTGTCTCTATCACTTCAGAGTTTATAACTTAGAGTCTACAGTTCCTTTGAAAATAACCGAATTTCTAACTCCCTAGACATTTGAGAACTTAAGTATATCCCAAGGTTTGTGCTCTCATCCAAGTCCCCATAAACTTAAATCATCATTGTTGGATGCGCTTGCGCAGCAAAGGGACCCTTGGTAGCTGAGATAAGAGATTTTATTAGGAAAGGCAGCAGGATGGCTGCTCCTGGGACCAGAAAGAACAGCACCACATGGTCTGGAGTGAGCGAATGAATTTTTTGGCTTTCTGGTGGAAACAGGGCTTGGGATGGGGCAGATTTGAAATTGGGCTGTTTAGGTACAAAGGAATTGCTACTGCAGCTGTGCCCAGAAACATTGACTACATGCCAAAACTCAGGTGTGGTGCGGTGTTCAGCTTACAATGGAAAGAAATTCCTGCAATGCTGTGGGGAGGTGGGCGTGCCTCTAAAATGTTGTGCTTTGTGAAAGAGGAATTTGTATTTTCTGGGAAATAAAAGCTTAAGGCTATACATCTAAATATGGCCATCATTATTGACAGTCATCTAGCATTCCACCCTTTTCTATTTTATAAGGTCCATCTTCTGAAGCTACTTCCTGCTGAGCAGGGGTGGTGATTCTAGGACTGGGGTGTCTAGGGATGTTGGTCTTCAGGGTGGCTTCTCAAAGGCTGATAACTAGTCAGGAACATTTGATTGACCTTCTGGTTGGTGATGACAGAAATTTGTTTGCTCAAGAATTTTCGGAGAAGCTGAAAAATACAAGGCAAGATTAAAGCAAGGAGGGAGCATCCAGGGGGTCCCAGGAGGGGAAGGAGCCAAGTGGCTATTGGTCCCTGGAGCCATTCTGAGGGAGTAGACTGCTGATATTTGCTTTTCAGGTCTTCACTTAATTTACTAAGGGTTCGAGCATTTTCCTCTACTATGTCAGATTCATTAATGTAATAGGAGCATTCATCCCTGAGGAAGAGACAGACTCCGCCCTTTTCAGCAGTAAGCAAATCCAAAGCCCATCTATTTTGGAGAGCTACTCTAGCGAAGGAGGTAATTTGTCACTGGAGTGAGGCCAAGGAGGAGGTTGTGGATCCCTGAGTCATTTGGAGGTGGTCCTGGAAATCCTGGGTGCAGATGAGGCTGTGTCTCAGTGCTCCACCTGATAACCCCAGAGAGCCAATAGAAGTTATTAAACTTATCCCTAATAGGGCAGGAAGAAAGACAGCTCTTTTTCTGTGGGTGGAGAGCTAAAAGCCAAGAAAGTTCACCTTCCCAATATAGAATAAGTTGGGGAACTGCCACTGTTAGTATGCAGGGGCCTGGAGTGGAAAACTAATGCAAATATATAGTGTCTCATTGCATCAAAAGAAAGTTCCCTGAGGGGCCAGGGTAATGGCTGGTCCCAGCTTGGTGCACCTGTCAATCTGAATGGGGAGGTTAGTTGTGGAGCTTGCGTCCCTAGCGCACCAAATGGGATTAGGCTTATTCAACCCTAAGGTCCACAGTGGAACATTTTTAAATGGGGCTTGACAGGTTGCCATATGTGACTCATCTATGGGGGTTATGGGAACCACTGCCAGGAGAGGCCTTTGTAGGGAGGCATAGAGAAAGCAGGGAGAGGTGTTTGACCAAATGTGGGATGAATTTAAAAACTTGTCAGTTGGATCAAGTTGATCCAGATGGGGATTGTTCGTGTGGGTGGAAGCTGTTCTGGTAAGGTCTGTTCTGAATTTAGGATGTTATCACGGACTTGTGTTTGTACCCCAATCATCACATAAGCACGATATACGTATAAAATGCCACGGGCCCTAGATGCTACAGTTGAGTGGTAAATTTTCCCTGTCTCCCAGCAGACCTATCTTTGGTCCCGTGGGGCATCAATTTTGAGAATACATTTTTTAGTTTCCTCTTGATAAAGTTTGTGGTGATTGCTGTAGGGTCTATAGCATCCTCCACAGAGGTCTTGTTTTGTTAAGCATTCTGAGGTGGTCTGATCAAAGGGAAAACAGGCTATTGGTGAATAGGAGTTGGCAATAGAGGCTGTAACAGAATTGGAGGGAAAGTTCAATACATATGGCTCTTTGGCATCCCACCAGTGAGCTTTAGGCGGATCCTGCCTTGTGAGTATACCATTGGTTCTGGGAGGTTAAATAAGTCTCTTGCACGGTGAACTCCCAGACATAGGTAGGTGGGTGGGCCTGCTGAGATAAACATGACAAACAGTGATAAGTTGATGAGGATGGAACAGCGTGGGGAGAGAGTGTGTGCCATGAGCTCAAAGACACCACAAAATCCAAACAGTAAGCACTGAAAGCAAAGTGTGATAGAGTTAGGCTTAAGCTCTTAGTTCTTTGGTGTTATAAGAGAGAGAGAGTAGTCCTAGGCTTAGGGAGTGGCAGTGTATGCCCTGGAAATTCTAAGGCTGTTCCTGTTCAGGGGAAGGAACAGGGTGAAATGATAAGAGTAGCAGAGTAGTAAGAGTTGGGGATACAGGTATATTTCCTTAGGTGCAAAGTCAGAAAAGCTTCCCTGTAGGTAGAGGTCAGAGAAAAAAGTCAGAAACTGAGAGGGAGTGAGAACTGGTGAAGGTTGGGGATCTCATTGTAGAGAAGGTATAAGAAATACTGACATCTAGACAAGGTAAGACGGTAAGTTGGCATTTAGGTTTCCTCCGAGACTGTGGAGAGTTTAGAAATCTTCAGTTTGAGTGGTCCAGTCGAGGAGACTTGGAATTTCAGTGTTGAGGAAGATGTCGAGGAGGTAATCACCTGTGGGGATATAGGAGGATGTGAGTTTGTGGGACAGGGTTTCAGATTAGAGATGTGAAACCAGCTTGAGAGAGAGTCGAGTTTGGCTGCCATTGGAGTGGCTAGGACAACTCTAAAAGGACCTTTCCGTTTGGGGGAGAGGACTGAGGGTGACACCCCTGGGGGAGAGACTAAAACTTAGATCTCCAGGCTGTATTCTTAGGTTGGTGGAGGGGAGAGGTTGAGGTAGGCTTTTGTCTACATGAGACCATAAGTAAGTTCGGAGGTAATAAAGCAAGGGAAGAGGGTAAGGTGTATCTGATGGAGATAGCCAGGGAGGAAGTGGAAGGCGTCCATACATGATTTCAAATGGAGAAATGTTTTGTGGTTTCTTTGGGAGGGCACATACTCTGAATAAGGCCAGAGTTTTACCCAATCAAGATGTAACTCGAGAGAGAGCTTGGTGAGGATGTTTTTGATAGTTCTGTTTGTTCTTTCCACTTTTCCTAATGATTGTGGGTGAAAAGGTATGCAGACATGCCAAGGGATTTCTAGAGTAGTGGACAGTATCTGAGATGCTTGGGAGGCCATTGTCATAGTGAAATGAGGTGGGTACACCAAATCTGGGGATTATGTCCTGAAGTATGATAGAGGAGATAGTACTTGCCCTTTTATTGGTTGTGGGAAAAGCTTCAACCCAACCTACAAAGGTGTCAACTAGAACTAGAAGGTACTTGTAATGGCAGACAGATGGCACATGGGTGAAGTCTATCTGCCAGTCTGAGCCTGGAAGAGAGCCCCGCATCTGATGGGTGGGGAAAGAGGGGTGATATGAGGTGTGTGGATTGGCATGACAGCAAACATCACAGGAAAGTGCTAAATCATGTAAGAACTTTGTATCTGTGGGGTGAGAGTACAGTAAGATTTAAGGAAATGTAATAGGGAGGTGGAATTAGTATGAAAAAGTTTAGGTAGGTTAGGATTTCCATATTCAGAGGAGGAGTATTTGTGGGGTGGGTGGTGGGTAAGGCAGCTAAGAGGAGGACACAGCAAGAGGTGTAAGGAAATAAAACTGCCTTTTTTGCTTCCTCCCCGGCTTTGCTGTTGCACTGAGCTATGAATGACTGATCAGTTTGATGGGCCTTACAGTGGATTATGCCAATAGCTTTGGGCAGTTTTAGGGCCCCCAGTAAGTGAGAAATAAATAAGTGTGGAATTAAGGATGGGTGAGCTTTCTGTTGTGAGGAATCCCCTTTCCCTCCAGTTGGCGCTGTGAGCAAGTACGGTGTGAAAGGCATACTTGGAGTCTGTATAGACTGATTGTGTCAGAGCTAGGAGTTCAGTTTGCTGGTTGGTGGTGCCACAAGGGAGGGGTTGGATTATATAAGTTTGGTGGGGGTGACTATGGCATAGCTTGCGTAACTGGAGCCATTATGAATAAAGGAGCTTCCATCTGTGAACCTTATGTGAGAGGGTTGGGGTAAGGGACCTTTTGTACATGAGAGAGATGAGGGAGGACGTTCTCTAGGATCTCCAGGCAGGAGTGAAGATCTTGTGGAGCAGAACAGCTTTTTGGGAGGAGCGAGGCTGGATTTAGGGGGGAACAGACTTGAAAGGAAAGGGAGGGACCTTCTCAGAGAGATACTTTGGAGAAAGAGAATTCTGCAAGGGGGTAACATTTCTAGGCCTTTGTACATTAGAAGTTCAGAGAGGTGATGAGGAGATAAAATGGTGGTAGGGGAGCTGAAGATTAGTTTATTAGTCTCCTGGGAGAGAACTGAGACAGCAGCCAAAGTATGGAGACAAGGGGCCCATCCACAGACAGTAGGATTTAATTTCTTTGATAGGTAGGCAATTGGGCCAAAAGAGGGCCCAAACTGATGCCCCAGTACTCCGAGGGCATAGCCCTGTGCCTCATGGGTGTAAAGGAGAAAGGGTTGGGATAGGTCTGGAAGGTAAAAGCCTAAAGCAGAAATGAGAGCTTGTCATAGCTTCAGAAAGGGAGTTTTAATAGTTTTAATAGGGGGAAGGGGCACAAGTGGGGGGCCCTTAGAGGCCTCCTGTAAGGAGCAGCCAGAAGAGAATAGTTAGGGATCCAGGAGCATAAAAATCCCACCAGGCTGAGAAAGGAAAGGCGTTCAGATTTAGAAGAAGGAATTGACAATGAGGAGAGGAGCTCCTTAGGTTTGAGGGTTATATGTTTATATCCTGGCCTAAGGAGAACCCCCAGGTAGGTTACTTCAGTACGAGAGTTGTACTTTTGAGGGAGAGACTCAGTAGCCTATGTCTGCCAGAAAGTTAAGGAAGCATATTGTATTAGAGATGGAAATTTGATAGGAGGGACTACACAGCAGGGGATCATCTACATACTGAAGGAGAGAGGAATTAGGGAGGGACAGCTGGGTAAGGTCATGCGCTAGAGTTTGTCGGAAGAGATGGGGACAGTCCAGTAAGTTGGGAGGAGGTATGGGTGTGGGAGTTGGTCCAGGTAAACGCAAAAATATTTTGGGAGTTGGGGTGTAGAGGAATGGTGAAAAAAGTATCCTTAAGATCTTGTATAGAGAAGTGAGAGGTAGAGGCGGGAATTGAAGATAAGAGAGTATAAGGGTTAGGGACAACCAGAGTCAGAGGGACAACAGCATCATTGATGAGGTGGAGATCTTGTACTAGGCGGAAAGAACCATTGGGTTTTTTTACTCCAGAGTAGGAGTATTAAAAGGAGAGGAGGTGGGTCGGAAATAGCCTTTCTGTAAAAGATCTTGAGTGAAAGGTTGTAACCGTAAAAGGCTCTTGAGAGGGAGGGGATATTGGGATTGTGAAGGGAAGTAGGTGGGTCCTTTAAGGCAATTTGAATGGGGGGGCAAGAGGTGAGGGAAAGCAAGGTGACATCCCAGACAATGGGATTTACCAGGGAGGGTGGTAGAGGGTATTTTATCTGGGATAGGAAAGGGGGATTGGAGGTGGGAGGTGCCAGGTCAGAATGAGTAGGTGTTTGGTCTAGGAGAAGTAAATCAAAGGTGGAGGAGTTGGAGAGTGGGCCAGGCTGAGTTGAAAAATGGAGGGTAGCACCTAGTTTGGATAGTAAATCTCATCCGAATAAGGGAACGGGACAAGAGGGGATAATTAAAAAGGAGTGGATAATAATAAGAGTATCAATTTGACAAGTCAAGGGTGGGGGTTTGCAGGGTATATAGGGATTGCCTTCCATCCTGACAATGGGAGTTTGGGTGGGCAAGGTGGGGCCACTAAAATGTAGGAGAGTGGAAAAGGTAGTCCCTGTGTCAATCAGGAAAGTGGATGTGCCCACCACTGTAAGGGTTACCCAAGGCTCCTGACTAGTGATGTTGGTCGGGTCCAGAAGCCTCGGGCCTCCTCAGTCCTCCATTGCTAGTCTCATGGGGTCAATTGAGTATGAGTCTGGAGGAATGGTGGCACTGTGTTGAGGCACAGTGAGACAGTCCATAGCCCAGTGACCTGTTTTCTTGCATTTGGGACATGGACTGGGGGTGTGGTTGAGGCTGTGGGCAAGCTTGGGCTCAGTGACCTTCCCTGCTGCATCAGAAACAAGTTCCAGGAGGTTGACGGTTTCTGGGAGGTAGGCAGCTATATTGGGAGCCAAGACCCTGGAGTGGAAGGTGTGGACAGGGGAGTTTTGGGCAGATTGAAGAGTGGTGGCTAACATTTGACATTTTTGTTTTTGTCTTTGGTCATCGTGGCTGTTATAAACCTTAAATGCCACATGTAGAAACTCCGGTTGGGGTGTAAGGTGACTTCTTTCTAACTTTTTTAGTTTTAGATGAATATCAGAGTAGGATTGGGAAAAGAAATATGTCATAAAAAGCTGTTGGCCCTTGGGAGAGTCAGGGTCCTGATTGGGTCATAGCCTGAGTTAATCTAGCCAAAAAGGCCAATGGGTTTTCAGTCTTTTCTTGAATTATTTCCTATAACTTTTGGAAGTTAATCTGCTTAATGGTTGCTCTCCAGAGGCCAGCCAATATACAAGTTTGAAATTGGTTACGGCTAATTCTATGTTGAGGATTATTAGAGTCCCATTGGGGGTTTTAGTCAGGGATGTCTGTAGCCCTGGTTGGGTGGTCTGACTAGTTTGATGAACCTCATGGGCATGGGTTCAGACCTGTTCCCAAATTCATCCATGCTCCTCAGGAGTGAGGGTGTTAGAGAGGATCATGAAAATATCATGCCAGGTTGTTGTGCTCTGTGCAAAAGAAAAATCACTGTACCGGATGCCATGGCACTTCTCTCCCCTCCCCCTTCATATTTCGCACGCTCTGAGCAAGACAGGCTACACGCGTGCGCTTTAGTGCTTCTTCCTCTCTCTTCCTCTCTCTCTCTCTCTCTCTCTCTGCACCTTC
This sequence comes from Aplodontia rufa, assembly GCA_004027875.1. Classification (NCBI taxonomy): domain Eukaryota; kingdom Metazoa; phylum Chordata; class Mammalia; order Rodentia; family Aplodontiidae; genus Aplodontia; species Aplodontia rufa. The sequence goes on along the minus strand of PVKS010021992.1, from coordinate 649 downwards.
CCAGTCGGTGATAGATGATGTCACCAACATAATAGTCCCTCATTGGCTGGAACAAGCCAGTCTGCTGCTTCACCATTGGTCCCTTAGCAGCCTGTTCTAGCTATATCAATCCATGTGTGTGAAAAATAAACGGAGAGAAGTTTTTCTTTTTTTTTTTTTCCACATTTATTAGAAGTATATTGCGGTACAGGATACAGATGAGGGGGAAACATTGTCAAAACTGTAGCAATCAATGTGTATAAACTTTGATAACCAGGGGTAATGCTAACACATAGATAAGCTACTATGGGTTTCATCTATTGCAGTTTCCCCCAGAAGAACTCATGTGTTAAATGGGTATCTAGTGTAGGAATAACATCAGCTTCTGGAATGATTCCCCCATCTTCCCCATCACCAGACTCCTATGAGTTCTTCGTATACCCTCCCCCCTCCCCATCCCCTTCCCTCCACCTCCAAGTTACCCAGGGAGCTTTCGCCCCTGTTGCACTGAAAGTCATTCAATTTGAGGCTTTGTTAGGTCAGCCGTCTGTCCTACTGCTTCAACATAAATTCTAGTATCAACAGATGAGAGAAACCATTCGGCCCTTAAGTCTCTGAGCTTGGGAGACTTCACTAAGCATAATTCTGTCCATCTCCATCCATTTGACTT
>PVKS010021991.1:0-34393 GCA_004027875.1 Aplodontia rufa | reverse complement strand
TGTAAAAGTGCCCACGACTGCTTTCCTCGCTAGACCAAATAATTCAGCATCTCAGGCTGGAACACAGGCATTTATAAAAGGCTGATATGTGTTCAAATGTTCAGTGTCTTCCAACTCTGCACATTAAATCAGTAATTCCCAAACTTTGCTCAAATTCAAAAACCTTTTTCTTAGAATGTCAACTCTTTAGGAAACTCCAATTCTGGTTGCATGTTGTAGAGTTGCTTAAAAAAAGCCCAGTGTCCAGACAGTACTTTGAATAAAGTGAACAAGAATTTCTGGAGATGGGTGGGATCAGGCATTGGTATTTTAAAAAATTTCTCAGATTCTTCAAAAATTGAACCAAACTGGGAAACAGTGAGATACATGATAATAATCTAACCCAAACTGTAGGGTCCAGGAGGGGGGGAACTAAAAGATGGCATGTCTTCCAAGTCAGGCACAAGAAATCAAGAGTTTGGCGAGAGGCTGGTTGGTGGTATTAACAAATCTAAAGATAGAACATGTCAACCAAAGCAGGATATCTACGTGGAACAGAGAAAGTGGGGGTCAGTGGGGGAGTGGATGGGTGGCCTCATGGGAGCAGCCAGTCCTGTTTGGCAGGCCCGCATCCCCGAAGAAGAGGTGAAGGCATGAGCTTAAGAACGTTTGACACCCTTGGACATTAAAACAATCCCTCCAACATCCCCTGCCCAGGCTGTGTACCATTTGGCTTCCTGTTGAGTTTCCAAATGGGAGAGAATGTGTTATTCAAGGTGACACAAGTGTCCACTCTGCTTAGAAGTTCCTTCCTTCTCATTGCAAATTAATAAATTGTCAGTTTGGTTTATGTAGCTGTCTCTCAAGAGCTGAGTGACGTGAATCTGTCCTTGGGAGCCTGACCCATTCCAATATGTTGATAAAGTCCAGCTTCCAAGCCTGCAGATCAGTTTCGCCAAAGTGGCGCCATCTCCAAATTCCTGGGACTTAGCACAGAGCCTTTTTCATGAAAATACTCTGCCAGATTGGAAACCCCTGGACAGTGTTCAGTGTTTTATTCTTCTCTGTATTACCAGCTTAGTGCTAGGACATTACAGGTGAGGGTGAGAGTATAAACATTTACAATGGTCAGTGGCACCGCCCTCTCTGCACGATACCAGTACAATTGCTGGAGCAGAGTCCCAGAGGCCCCTATGGGGATGTGGTCTTATGGAATTCAGGGGATCCTGGGGAAGGGATTGGTATGTCTGGAGCAGAGAAATACTTTGAGGATGTGTAGATACAGCCACACCAGTGCATGACAGCTGAATATCAGCTGTTCTTAGGTAACAAACATTTATGGATTAAAACATCCTTCCCATGGCTGGTAGCATTCCTCTGTCTGCTGTTGCACAAAACACTGTCCTTCCCAGATTCTTCTCCCCAGAGCTCCTTGACTGCAGACCCAGGAGAGAGAGACCGATTATACATGGTCTTAACTTTCCATCACTACCCTTGGGAACCAGTTGGACTTTGAAGGGTGAGAAGGGAAAGAGGTGTGGCCTCTTTTCGGGATTAAGAATACAAAGCCCAGGGCTGCTTTAACTTTTGCTTAGAAAGAGGTTAACAAAAGTCTTGCGTCCTTGGCAGCTGTGAAACTTCTTTGACAAAAATCACCATTCTGCACCATGCTCTAATATGAAAGCCCCAAACCTGCTAGTCTAATATTTGTGGAAAGGCACAGATGAGAATAAGACTTGAAAGTGGAATCTACCCTAATACCCCAGCAAAGAGAACTAACTGCCTGTCCAGCGTACGTGACTCTCTCCTCCTCTTGATATTCTGTGACAGTGTCATGGGGCAATGTCACGGGGTGAGAACACAGGGAAACACTTGTTTACCATGTCACTGCAGCTTTGTCATTCTGACGATGTCTTGTCTATGTCCCTCCTCAGGGTTCATAAAGGCAGACCTGGGCCACAAGGGAAACGGAGGTGAAGAGTTCTTTTTGTTCAGTTGTGCTGTTACTGTGAAATATGAATACATGTTAGTTTGTAGTTTGTCTCTCTGCCCACAGTTTTGACTTTTTAGACCTTCCCTCTCTACTTTACTCTCCCCCTTCTGCCCAATCCCCACTCTCTTAAATTTTTAGTGAAATGTGTATGATGTGTCAGGCTATTGAGGAATCTAGCCTAGAGATGTATTTAAAAGTTGGTTTTCCAATTCTGACTAATACATAAATGATTTCCTAGCTTCTGGGTCTATATAGTTAGGATGAGAGGTATTTGGTACCTGCTACCAATAAGAATGTCTGAACAGATGGATGAATACCTATCATGTTATAGGACCAAAATACATCCAGAGCAACTCTGAAGAAGGACCACAATGGCAAAACATTTGTTTCCAAGTTACTATTTTGGTGTCATCTTCTGGGCATCTCAGAAAGCTGTAGGCCAAGATAGAAATAGAAAGAATTTCATTATCCAAAAGGAAAAAAATCTATCTTGTGCAGGCAGAGTAAAAACAGCACGTGAACTTAGGGCTGGCCAGCGACACTTGTGCCAGCTGGTTCAATAGGCAGGAGTGAGAATGTTAATAAACACCCTAATGAAAGGAAGTGGTTGGATAGTAATTAACATATGCCATTAGTATCTGTCCCTTTGGCCAGACACAGCAGACAGGCTGAAACCCATACATACAAATGAGTGTCTGCCAGGACTGTGTGGGGAAGAAAGGGGGACAGAATCACTGTGAGTGGCTGGTGTTGTCAGCAGCTTTAAATCACAGGGCCACTTAGTAACAAAAACAGAGAAAGCTTTTGTATTGCATAGCAATCGTGTGGTTTAATTTTTTTTAAATATATTTTTTCCTCTATGTTTACTTTTATTTTTCACCTTAAAGCATACTGTTTATAGTTTTGGTTTTTAAGAAAAATACTTTTTCTTCTTTCTTTTTTGATCAAAAAGTGTAAAATTACAATCTAGGGTTTTTTTTTTAATAAAGAGAGAGGGACAGTGTAGCAGGGGGAGAAAGTGAGAAGAGAATCAATTTTATTTAGTTTTTTATGTGTACCTCGTTGCTTGACACTTCGTTGTGTATGTGGTGCTGGGGTTTGAACCCACATCCCCATGCATGCCAGGCAAGCGCTGCAACGGCCGAGCCACCGCTCCAGCCCCAACTTTTTTTTTTTTAAGTCATAATTTGCTATCGTCTCCAGGAAGAGAGGCGTGTATGAAAATCCCAAGGAACCGTGGAAGTTGTCTTTCTCAAAATTAGCATTATCTTTTGCTGCTTGACCAAAACTAGAATCTAAATCTTACACACTACTCCCAAATGCTGTGTCTCACAGCATGCTGGAATGTGGGAACTGGACACATAGAGGTCAGTGGGCTTCTGTGGCTTTTTTTTTTTTTTAAGGAGAGAGGGACAGTGAGAGAGAGAGAATCAATTTTATTTAGTTTTTCATGTGGCTTTCATTGCTCAAATACTTCATTGTGTATGTGGTGCTAGAATTCTCTCCCATGTCCTCATGCATGCCAGGCAAGCACCACAAGCGCTGAGCCACTGCTCCAGCCCACGGTAACCTTTTTGCCACTGGGAAACAGATGCCCAGAAAAGTGAACGATGTTCCCTAAATCACAGGCCTGATCTTCTGACCACTGCTCAAGCCTTTCCTTGTCCAAGGTCACACTGGCTCCTTTTCCCATTTTCACTATGACTTAGAATGATCCATCAAACACTACTTTGGTGAGGAAAAAAAAAAAAAGAACGTGGCTTCTCATGCATTTTAATCTGCTGGATTCACACACATTTAGAGGGAAACTCAAGATTTCAAAGACAGCTGGATGCCATTTGGCTGTGAGGTATCATGAGGAGTTAAACTAGAAAATCTCGCAGGAACAAAAGATCAGTAGAAAAGAAAAGAATTAGAAATCAGAGTGATTACAGTAAAATATGAGTTGACAAGGAAGACGGATCCCACAAATAAGTAGGTAGAGGCCTCTGGAAGAGTCTAATGTGTAATTTAACAAATAATTTTCCTATTATAATTTGAGTGACTGCATTTGGACATCTGTGGATAATTAAAGTTGGGTAAAGTTTCTCTTTGTGTTATCTTTGAAGAAAGAACTTATTAAACCAATTAAAGGATGAAGGAAAGTATAGAGAAATTAGTTCAACCTACTTAGCAAAATAACTTTCAAGTATTGTTCTTCTTCTTTTTAATGCAATGTACTGCCTTTGAGTAGACTCTACCTGCTAAAACAGATGCATAGAAAGACCTTTATTTGCATCTCTTTACCAGTGGTTAATTCACCTCCATAAATGAAAAATAAAGGGCTCCACGTGGTGATAGAGTAACACGGCTTTTGTTTAACAAGGATCTATGGATGGAAGTAGCCAGTCTGGGGGTGACAGTGTCGGAGAATCTTCAAACTGGCCCTCGAGATTCACTGGACATGTCACAGATTTCTGTCTCTGCAGGTTAACCTTTCCTTTAGCTGGTGACATCATTTGTTCACTAATTTATTTGTTCTAAGTACTTGCATTTGCCCGAGGCAGGAGCAGAGCTGACCAGTAGGCCTCATCTGAATGAGGCAGCATGGGCCTCCTTAGTCACTTTTGGCCACTGTCTGCACTGGCCGCTTGGTCAGATTCTTTATCAGCCTTAGCATCCAGGAGGTGGTAGTTTTGGGTTTGGAAAAAAATGACCAGGGAGCAATCAAAAGTGACAGGTATTAAGGATTCGTTCGTAGTGTGAGTCCGTGGCCTCCAGATGCCTCTCAGTGCTCTGGGTAGAGGGTTCATGTCCACTGAAGGGTCACAGACTGGAATGCAAATGTGAGCGCTTATAAAAACCCTGGAAATCATCTGGTGCAACCCTTTGGTTTTATAGGTTGAGGACTATGAAACACAACAGAAAGCAGCTCTGCTCAGCTTTGTACGGAAGGTTAGGGGCAAACCCAACTCTGTCCTTTACCAACTGCGCATAAAAAAAGCCTATCCCAGGGCTGGAGCAGTGGCTCAGCAGTTACAGTGCTTGCCTGGCATGCGCAAATATGCGAGTTCAAATCCCACCACCACGTACACAACTAAGTGCCCAAGGAATGAGGGTCACGTGAAAAACTAAATAAAAATTGCTTCTCTCTTTCTCTCTCACTGTCCCCTCTTTCTTTAAAAAACAAAAACAAAAAAAAACCTATCCCAATGAAATCTTAATTTGAATGAAAACCATTTGAGAGTCCACACATATGTATCAGGAAAGATGAATTGAGACAACACTGCCATTTGCTCCCATCCTGGTCTCAAGCATTCCCAGGACTTCCCCAAGGTGCCTTTTCAGGACTCTGTTAATGCAGGAGGTCAGTGGTCTTAGTCCATTTTCTGTTGCTATAAGTGAATATCATAGATAGGGTAATTTATAAACAATAGAGGTTTATAGAGATTCATTTAGTTCACAGTACCAGAGGCTGGGAAGTCCAAGAGAATGGAGCCAACATGTGCTCAGCCTATGGAGAGGGCCTCTTGTTGGTGGGGACTCTGCTGAGCCCTGAGGTGGTACAAGGTATCACATAGTGAGACAGAGAAAGCTTGCTGGCTTTTTTTTTTTTCTTTTTTTCCTTTTTTGAGACAAGGTCTCACTACATTGCCCTGGCTGACCTTGAACTTCGGGGTTCCATGGATCTTCCTGCTTTAGCCTCCCAAGTAGCTAAGACTACTGGTGCACACCACCATGCCCACCCTTTCTCCCTCTTTATATAACGGCACTAATGCAATCACAGGGGCCCCACCCGCATGGCATCATCCAATCTTAATTGCCTTCCTGAGGCTCCACCACCAAATATCATTAACATATGACTTTGGGGACTAAGTTTCCAACAGGTGAAATGTGGCAGGCATTCAAATCCTAGCATTCGTGTTCCACATCATCAGGGACAGATCCCTGAGGAGACGGTGGCTTCAGTGCTCTTGGCCCACTGACCACCTCTCTCTCCAGGTCTTTGAGGCTCCCCACTCCCACGGTTTAGTGCAACCTTGAAGAATTCTGCCAAGAAAATTTCCTCTTTCTTTTAATGATTCGCTGCTGTAATTGCTTTTAATTGCAGATGTATATGCATTTATTACAACAAATTTAAACAACACAGAAAAGTAAAGAGTAAAAATTAAACATCATCCCTCCCCTTCATTCACTGTGTGCTTCCCTCTAATTCATATTTTAGAGGTAACTACTGTTAACCATTTGATTGCATATTCTTAAAAAAAGGTATGCTGGCATACATGTATGCCACTATGTATGCTTTATATTTTTAAAAAATATGTATTTTAATATGCATGTATGTTATATATATTTATGTATGCTTATATGTGCTATCTGTATATATGTATACAGATATTGTGTACGTATATAGAATTTGTAGTTTTATTTGCATGTATATGCATTTATAAAGTTTTTTCCCAATATAAATTGTATCATCTCATATGTATTGTTTTCAAATTTGCTTTTCCCATCATAGTACAACATGTTACAGGTATGGGTGTTCATCAGTTTATTTAATGAGTACCCAGTTGATGAACATTAAGGTTGTTTTCAATTCTTTTTTCTTTTTTTTTAGCATTGGGTATTGAACTCAGAAGTGAGTCACCTTTAAGCTACATCCTCAGCCCTTTTTATTGATTATTTTGAGATAGGGTCTCATTAACTTGCTGAGGCTGGCCTCACACTTGCGATCCTCCTGCCTTAGCCTCTGAAGTCATTGGGATTACAGGAGTGCACCACTGTACCCAGTCAATTCCTTATTTTGATAAATAACCTTCAATTAACATTAGGCGATTTTAAAAATTATTCTCTCCCACTTCTCTACTTAAAGCTTAATTATATAAATGTGGCCCCTGTATCTTGATCCTATGATAAACTATGAGGAGTCAATGGTTTTAAAAACTGATGGTGGATCTGAGCCGACTTTCAAATGGGACATAAAGACAATAACAAATACATGGCTGTTTAACATAACAGCACTCAAGATGAGGAATGGTTGAAAAAGTGGAGGAAGGGAATTGCAGGACAGAAGGATGCTGGAGGAGAGGAGGGAGGGAGCCATCTGGGAAGGGTCTTCTGAACAGAGACCTAAGGGAAGTGACGGAATGAGCTATGCACCAGTCTGGGTGGGATCATTCCAGGAGAGGGACACTATGGGAGACCCCCTTTTACAAGAAAAAAAGCAGGGAGGCTGGTGCAGCTGCAGCAACACAAGTGAGACTGGCAGAATCCAAGGACCAGATCATGTGGGGCCTTTCATTCTGGTTGCGAGCAGACACCATCAGAGGGTTTTAAGTAGGGGAGTGACATGATCTGACTCACAATCAGGACCCTTGCTTTGCAGATGAAGAATCTGAGACCCAGAGAGGTAAGTAAGTTTCCCAGTGTCACACAGAAGGTGAGTCTCAGAGCTTAGGTTCAGATCAAGTCAGCATGGTTCTGATCCATTCTCCTGACCACTGAGCTTCACTGCCTCCTTCCAGTTGCAAATGGCCCAGCTCCCACCATCATCAATCAGTTCCTGATCTCACAGGAAACACGATCAGTGCACGAAGCAAACATTCCCTGTCATAAGGGAAGGCCAGTGTCTCTACTTTGCCACCAGAGTCTTCTTTTGACCTCTGAGCTCTAGGACTTCTTCCTTCCTCAACTTCTAGACCTTTGTCCTACTTCTGACCACCAACAGCCAGATGCCCAGCCCCTGGCATGGCTCCCTGGTTCCTCAGTCGAGACTGCTCAGCCCAGCAACCATTTGCAAGACTTGGGGAAAGCAACCATGCTGTTGCCAATGACATTGGAACCTTTGGCTTCAGGACCTGGCTCTGCCCCTCGGAGCTGGGCGACCTTGAACGGCAGGTCCCTTAGCTGCCCTCAGCTTCTGTTTCTCATCTGAGGTGTTGGGAAGAGTGAGTGTGACAGACAGCACAGAGCTGTTTGTGCAGTGACCTGCCCAAGGCTAGCGCCTGGTAGAAGTGAGAAATGAGCCACTGCTCAGTTGTCACCGACACCTCTGACTCTTGATGTGGATTTGGCTCTCTGACCTGCTCTCCCGGTGGTCCCAAGTCCCCTCTCTGATCAGACCTCTTGCAGTGTGGAACATTTCAGCTTGATAAGCTGCTGAGATATCCTTAGAGAGGGAAGAGCAACTGTGGCTTCACCAGGAAACGGGGCAAGCCATACGTCTCTTTATTTTTCACTGCAGATGATCCTCAAAACCACCTTAAAGCAAGGTCCTCCTTTCTTCAGTTATATAACACCCTCAATTCATAGGAAAAAAGACATGTTTTATAGATCTATGAAAAATAGGAAAGAACATATGTTGGACAGGAGATTGTATGGTTGCTTGATTACCTCTACAGTCCTTCGGTGGCAATTTCTAGAAGTCTACTCATTTTTAGGGCCAGTGTGTAGCATTTGGAATATAATTTATGTGTTGTGATTTGATTGAGAGTGTTACACAGAATATTGCCATGATTCTAATCTTTTAAACCGTGACACAATTAGCACAATTAAGAAATTAACATGGATAGAGTAGTGTTAACTAAAATACAGATTCTCAGCAGATTTTCCCACATTTTCTACTAATATTCTTTCCTATTGCACTTAGTTGCCATGTCTCCTCGGTCTCTTCCAATCCATGATAGCTTCTTGGTCTCTCCTTGTGTTCTCTGAGCTTAGCATTTTTAGATAACAAGTCATAGCACGTTGTAGAAGGTTCCTCCTTTTGCGTTTGTCTGATGTTTCCTCCTGGTTAGTTTGAGGTAATGGATTTACGGGAAGAATTCCACAAGTGGGGTGCCCTCTTCATGCATCGTATCAGAGGATACACAGCGTTGTCTCCTTAATAGTGATGCTAGCAAGGGGACATCTGCCGGATCTCTCTAACATCCTGGTTCTCCTTATATTTTCATCCGCTCATTTTAGCATTCCTCAGTGCTAGATACAACACACAGGACAGTCTCACCTGTCGGAATTATCACTGGGGTATTCTGCTAGTTCTAATGGTCTCTTTCATTCCTTCTACATTTATTAACTTGAATTCTGGAAGAAAGAGTTGCCCTTGCCCCATCCAGTAGTTGGGTTTTGCTTGTTTGTTTCTTTGTTATTGTTGCTGCAGTATAGCTCTTCTTCTCCTCCTCCTCTTCCCCCTCCTCCTCCTCCCCCTCCTCCTCTTCTTCCTCCTCCACCTCCTCCTTCTTCTTGAGAGAGGGACAGTGAGAGAGAGAGAGAGAGAGGATCAATTTTATCTGGTTTTTCATGTGCCTTTCTTTGCTCTGAGACTTTATTGTGTACGTGGGTTGCTGGGGTTTGAACCCGTGTACTTGCGCGTGCCAGGCAAGCACCGTAACTGCCCAGCCACCGCTCCAGCCCCAGTACAGCTCCTCTTTATTATACTGCACCACAAAATACTTCAGGTTTGCTTTGTATTTTCTCTGCCTCAGTCCTGCAATCAACCATTCGCCTAAGCACTAGTTGCTTGCATTGGAGGATGGTATTTAGAAACCAAGATCTGGGTGGGAGGTGAGCTCATTGCTCCTGGAGTACCACTGTTTCTAAGTCCTTTCAGGGAGCGGAGCTAGGAGCTATATTCATATACTAACCCATACTTATAGACACATCTGTCTACTTCTAATGTCTAATTCAGTGGTTCTCAAGTTGGGATAATTTTACACACACACACCCTGAGGATTTTTAGCAAGATCTGGAGACATTTTGGGTGTCACGTCTTAGAGGGAGGGTGCTACTGGCTTGTTGTGGGTAAAGGCCAGGGATGTTGCTAAATATACTACAATACATAAGACAGTGCTCAACCACAAAGAATCATTCCAGCCTAAAATGTCCAGGGCCAAAGTTGAGAAGTCCTGACTGCTCCGTGTGTACATGTGAAAGCACACAGACATATATGAGCTCATGCTGATGCTTAGGATCCAGCCCAGCACGACAGGGCTCGTATAGCATTCTTGCTTATCTTATTTGTGGCTTTCGTTGTCTTTTGTGCATTTATTTATTTGTTTAACCATTGTATATAGGAAAAGTACTTTCAAAATCCCTCACCCATGCCCTGTGAGGGACAAACGTACATACTGGAGCATAGTGTTTGCATACAGCTCTCTTTTGTCTTTAGTTGTGTTTTTTTTTTAAGAGAGAGGGACAGTGAGAGAGAGAGAGAGAGAGAGAGAATCAATGGTATTTAGTTTTTCATGTGGCTTTCGTTGCTCCGGCACTCTGCTGTGTATGTGGTGCTGAGGCTCAAACCTGTGTCCTTGTGCATGCCAAGCAAGCGTTATAACTGCTGAGCCACTGTTCCAGACCCCTGTCTTCAGTTTTACTGTGCCTACTCAAACTTTGTTCCAAAGTTCCTCAGGTTGACCCCTGATTTTCCCAACCCCTTAAGGATGGTATGTCATTTATGTGTTACATTGTTAACATTTGTTTGCTGTAGTCTGTATACCATGTTAGGTCTCTGACTATGTAGCTGATTTTTTTTTTTCTTGTATTGAGTAAAATTCACTCTTAGGGCTATACAATTCCATGGACTTTGACAAACGCAAAGAGGTGCGTATCTACCACCATAGTAATAGTAAGACAGCTTCACGCCCCCAAATTCTTTTGTGTTGACCCTTTGTACTTAATCTCTCTTCTACCCCTGCCCACAGCAACTACGCTTATCATATTGCTTTTTTGGAGAATGTAATGTAAATGGACTCATACAATGTGTAGACTTTTGGTTCTGACTTACAACATTAAGCAAAAGGTATTCAATATTCATCCGTGTTGCTGTGTGGATCAATAGCTTGTTCCTTTTATTGCTGAACAGTGTTCCATTGTACGGCTGTATCAGAGTTTGTTTATCCATTCACCAGATGAAGGCCATCTGAGTTCTTTCCAGTTTAGGGTGATTCAGAATAAAGCTGATCCTAACCGCTGTGAGTACACTTTGTGAAGACGTCAGTTTTCGGGTCTTTGGGCAAACGTCTAGGAGCGGGATTGCTGGGTATACTATTTTCCCAAGTGGCTGTGCCATTCTGAATCCTCAGCAACGTCAACGCGAGTATGTTGGGAAGGGAGGGATTGATCTGTTCCCATAGGATTCCTGACTTATTTGCATCAACCTCACTCACTTAGTTGGACAATCACAATGGGGGGGGCACTTCATATTTACTTGCTCATTTAATCCTCACAACTCAGCAAGGAGCTGAGGAGCCCATTTGGCAGATGAGAAAACTGAGCCTCTGAGAGTTACAGAGCTGGTGAGCTTGAGGGCCAGAGCTGCGTCTCACAGCTGTTTGAGTCCAGAATTTTGCCTCTACAGCACCATTTTACTGCCTTGGAAATTGAATTCATACATAGTGTTGGAAGTATCTTCAGAGGGTGGTAGTCTAGAGACTCACAGAGACCCTGAGAATTGGAAGGTGCCTGTGGCTGGGATTTGAGGAGATCACAACTCATTTCTGGCTTTCACTGGTTTGCTTTGTAGATTTGGAGAAATCACTGAGCATTCTTTTGCTTTCATTTACATGTCTTTATTAGTGTTCTTTAAATGATTTTGACTGAAAATCCCATCTGAAAAAAAAATTTTGAGTATACTAGTTTGTTAAATGTTTGCCTCCCCTGAGAAGCTAAATAATACTTATGCAATCATTTAATTCTAGAAAATGCACAATCATATGTATATATATATATATGTATATAAACATATATACATATATACATATAAATACATTTATGTCTGTTATGGGGGGAATATAGAAGACTCAAGAGCCTGGGGTATGGGTGATGTGGGGGTGATTCTGGATTAGCATCAGGGGCATATCATATCGTTACTACATATGCATTTATGATTGTACAATAATTCCTCAATGAAATTTAAAAAATAAATTATCTTCAGGCTATATGCATAAATGGTATATGAAACATAGTGAATTTTAAGTTTAGACTCGAGTCCCATCCCCAAAATGTTTCATTATGTAAATGCAAATATTCCAACAAACATCCTAAGGAATACTCAACCTGTATCTTCATATACAATTGATTACTTTAAGCAAAAATAGTTATGTAGTGTGGGGGGATTGTAGATATATGAAATAAAGTGTACAACAATAAAAAAAAGTTTGCCTCTTTACAAAGTTAAATACATATAAAACTGCATTAACATAGTACATATGTTGAAAATATTTACAAAAATAGAAATTTCAAAAGAATGAGATAACGTAACCATCACTCTGCTCTCCTTAATATTTTTAGTTAAGACCATATGACTGATCTAAACTCTCCTTATTTTTACCTCGTGTGACAGACAAATAATAGAGGTGTCTGCTTTGCCATATTCTAGTTGTTAATTTGTGCTTATATTTTGTTATCAGCTTTACTCTGATTCCATTAGAAAAATGTTTTTATTATTGCCTGTTTGTCAGATCTAGTTATATTGACACTTAAATTATAGAACCCATAAATTCGCACAGCCTTCCACACATGAATTACTTTATATTCCAAGACACAAAAAACAAAAACGAATTACGGTGATGTTATCAGTCCCTCCAATGGTGCAATTGCCTGAGGTTTTCTCCTGTTTTCCAGAACATCTGACCTCCTGACATGTGGATGGAGAGAGGAGACCAATATTGATCCATCCATTGCATATTAGTAAAGCTTAACTTCTGTCTTATTTTAGATTGAAATAAACCTAAGTCTGGATATAGTCTTCCTTTAAAGACGGTTTTAGAAGTCCACCAGGTATCAGCACTGCCTAAAAATTTTAGACTGCTGATCTATAAATGTATATATTTTCCCCAATATAAGGGAAAGCTATGAGTTAATGTTATGAATTCCATTACACATTATGAACTATCCAATAAAAAGGTTTAAATGGCTGTAAAAATAATATTTTTAGGCATTTCTACTATATTTGCTTGGGACCTTAGATGATTCAGGAATTGGCTGATGGTAACCAAAGCAGGGAAATGGATTAAATATGAGCTCCCTGTGCTTCTGAAGACAGCCTGTTTCCTGCTGTACCTTGGACACCAAGGTCAGTCCTGGAACAGATGGAGGAGGGTACTCTGTTGGAACTGCAGGTCAAGTAACCCAGATAGGTCTCAGAACCATTCAGAACATTCCTCTCTAAATTCTCTTTCCCATATCAGCACATCTAAGCTATTTTAATCAACTTGCTCCACAGGCTGAACCCAGGTCTCCCAGACAGAGAACAGTCCTGGGCTGGCCCAGACACGATCATCCTATGCCATGGATCATAGGAGCAGCCCCTAGAGAGCCTGAGCCCAGTTCCAGCCCCAACCCAAGGGTTTAGGATGGAAGTGAGTCAACTTCAGGAATGCAGTGAATTCTACATTTAGCCCCAAGTTAGTCACCACCACAAATAACCCATAGGGCTGGGGCTCTTGCTCCACCTCCTTTACAGCTGCAACAGAGTGCACAGGAAGCCTGAGGAAGGGGCAGGCCAGTATGAATTAACCAGGGAGACCTGGGACCATTTAAATTCCTGACCTAGCATTAAGGCCTGGCCAACTGTGCTATCGAAGCAAAATACTCTACAAAAACACTGTATGTGACACTATGGCTTCATTGGGGATCTCTTCAAGCTGTAGCTAAAACAAAAACACTAAGTCTTCATGCTGGACATGGAGGCACATGTTTATAACCCCAGTGACTTGGGAGGCTGAGGCAAGAGGATTGCAAGTTCAATGTCAACCTGGGCAACTTAGTGAGACCTTGTCTCAAAATAAAAAAATCAAAAGGGTTGAGGATGAAGCTCAGTGGCAGAGTTCAATCCCCAGTACACAAAATAAAGAAAGAAAGTCCCAAAGTAGAAGAAGTAAAAGAAAAATGACATGAAACAACCTACACTTTAAAATACTCCAAGAAATTCATAATCCAACAATAAAAATACAACTTAAATGACCTGAAGGAAAGAAGTTTACAAGTCTCTGGAGTGTGGTTCATGCTAACCAGAACGCGTGGAGCAAGGCAAAGCCAGTCAACGCACAAACATCCTTCTGCTGAAAAAAAAATAAAAAATGTTTTCAACAGTAATTACTTTTCGGAATAAGCAATTCTTGCACACTGTTTCATTTAAATTCAAAAGTTATACACAGGGGTTGGAGCGGTGGCTCAGCAGTTACCACGCTTGCCTGGCATGCGTGAGTACCCGAATTCAAACCCCAGCACCACGTACACAATGAAGTCTCGGAGCAGCGAAAGCCACATGAAAAACTAAATAAAATTGATTCTCTCTTTCTCTCTCTCACTGTCCCTCTCTCTTAAAAAAAAAAAAAAGGTATGCAGAGCATATAGTAAAATTTATCCTGCTTCCCGATCTTCCTAACCACCTTGTTCCTCTCAATTCAGAGATGGTGAGACAGTTCATCTTTATTGGCTGATGAATATGTGAATTATGGGCGAGCTGGTTTGGCTTGTGAGTGAGGGCAGTAATCCGAGAACCAATTCCAGCAGAAGGGAAAAATTGTTAACGGAACTTTTTTAAAAAAAATGTTTCCATGTAATGCACTATAACGTCGGGATCATAAGCATCAGAGAGGAAGCACAAATAGAAACCAGAGAGCTTATCAGTACTCAAGAGAAAAAACACTGGCCGAGTGGGAAGAGAGAACATGACTTACCTTCTCTTGATTTTTACAGAACAATCGGAAGCTCTCAACCACAAAGGTCTTCCTGTAAGTGTCAGAGTTGGGTTTTGTCATCTGGCTTGACCTGAACTATCCCAGCTCAACTGGCTCTGATTATTACAAAATCAAAAGTGAAAAGGGTTTATCTTGGCACTGGAACACCCCAAGCCACTGGGTGTCAAATCTAGTGTCATCCATTAATTGCTCCTTTCTTCTGATGTACTTCTAGACCCTTCCATCATCACACTACTTTGGAGAAGCTCCTTATGTCTCAACCCTTACTACCCCCAGGTTCTAGGATCCAAGAAATGGTCCCTTATAATTTGAGCAATTGCCAGTGAATCTCCTTTACTTTGGGGGTAGGGGGGTGAGAAGGTGGCAGTTGTTCATTCAGTATCTGGTAGTTTATATTTCTTATTCATTTACTAATAGATATATATCCATTCCTTTTATATTTTCCATTAACTTAAGAAACATCATGAAATGAAACTATTAAAGTCTTGCATACTAGTCCTAGCCATTTTAAAACTTTTAACTTTCAAAAGGGGAGGTGGGAGAAGTCACGGTATTTTATTTACATCTTTATAAATGAGCACTTAAGAAATGTTAAGAGTCTAGGTAGCTTCCAGCCCTGGTTTACAAATCTCTCTGATGTCTCCATTTTATAATCCTCCCCAGCACCTTCCCTCAAAAGGGTCACTGTAATTTAAATAATAAAAGAATGTGACTTAAGCTGTCTGCGTATTATGACAATAAGCAAATGACAATGGAGAACGGAAACTCACTGTACTGTGTCTTTACAACCTGGGGGTGCTTTTGTCTTCCAAGTTAGTGTTTCCCAAATCCATTTATTTGCACAATACCTGCACAATTTTTTAAATGGTATTTAGAATCTTATCGGAAAGCTGTATTGCATCTAGTTGAGTCAAATAGTTATATAATATTTATTACAAAAAATAAAACTATCCTTCATTCCTTTGAAGTTATCACTTTCAATGCTTTTAAACTATTATTATCATATTTACCTCTGATTTTTCATTTTAAAAAACAAGTCCTGAACTGGAGCGGTGGCTCAGCGGTCACAGCGCTTGCCCGGCATGCATGAGTACGCGGGTTGAAAGCATCATGTACACAACGACGTCTCAGAGCAACGGAGGACACATGAAAAACTAAATAAAAATTTCTTCTCTCTCCCTGTCTCTCTTATTGTCCCTCTTTTTAAAAAATAAAATAATATAAAAAGGGGACAGTGAGAGAGACAGAAAGACGCAAAAAAAAAAAAAGTCTTGATATTTCTATTAGTTTAAAATTTTTTTTTAGCTTTATCTATTGTCTTTCTACTATAGAAGAGGCAGAATGGGCTTAATTTTAATTTTTCTTTTTTTTTCTCTTTTTTTCTTTTTTTTTTTTTTTTTTTTTTTTTTTTTTTTTTTTTTTTTTTTTTTTTTTTTTTTTTTTTTTTTTTTTTTTTTTTTTTTTTTTTTTTTTTTTGTCTTTTGTTGTTTTTCTTTTTTTTTTTTTAGACTTTTACTTGTTTTTTGGCTGGGGTTTATTATTTGTTTTTTTGGAACTGGGGGTCGAACCCAGGATGTTGCGAATGCTGTGCAAGCGCTTTGCCACTGAGCTACATCCCAGCCCTAATTTTAATTTTTCTTACCCGACCTCCCTCTCATCCCTATTCCCCATCTTTCCCCATTCTTCCATCATAGGCATTTGGGGAGAAAATCAATATTTAGTTGAGATGACGTTAGTGATGTACACCACTGACAGCTGAGCCATGCAGCAAATGTGATTACTTTTTCTGTATGGCTACTTGTGTCCTTTGGAAAATCCCTTGTGGAGTTAGTAGTAGAATAACGCTTTATTTGATAAGATTTTTTTTTATGTCTAGAAACTTTCTCTGTTGCATAAATCTTCTGTCCAGCTTCACGCGCTGTAGCCAACAGTTTCATCTTCTGGAAGAATTCTGTCCTGGAGTCTCTTACCTGCTGAGTGGGGAGGCAGGTTTCTGGCTGGGTGGAGTGGCAGAGGGTGTCCCGCCCCTTTGTAAGCAGCATCTCAACCACAGTTGTTCTGTTTTCAACTTCCCTTCCCTTCTTCTACTTGGAGAGGTCACAAGTGCTGCAAACTCCCAGGCCATTCAGAAGTTCTGGGTGCAAATCAAGATGCTCCTTGGCTTCACCTACTGTGTGGTTTAGGATTCAGCTTTCTTGAGTGTGCTGAGTAAGTTATCCCATGTCCATCTGATGCCTTGTTCTCAACATGTTTTTGACAAGATTGCTTCTCTCATTCTATTTGTTCTGTTACATGCTATGTAGTGTGTATGCTTTATTTAAAAAAAAAAAAATCCTCGTTTCCCATCTTTCTCTCTCTCTTTTTCACTGGTGGGGATGGACCTTACTCATGCCAGGCAAGCACTCTGCCACTGAGCTACAACCCCAGTCAGTTTTCTTTCATCTTAATATTGTCTGGACCATTATTTACATGATATTTGTGTTTATAATGACTTGATTTTTCTATTTTTAACTCATCATAATCAATAATGTTAATGAGATTATGGTTAGAGGATAATTTTCTAAAAATACATTAATAAATATTAAAAAGAAAAAGCAGTCTTAGTCCTACTGGTGGTATACACTTCATTTAGGGAAGCATCATGCTGCTCCAATGCAGAAAGGAAGGTCCAGGGAAGTTAAGTGGTCTTGCTTTAGATTTAGCAAAAGGCAGAACTGGAACATTCTTTGGATTTCCTGAATTCCCTACTGGTACTTTACCATGAAGCCCGATTGCCCAGATCTCTATCTAGATGTATTTATTGACCATATACCTTATTTCTCTATGCTATCTGCTCCCACTTAACCTGTTATCCCACTATCAAATTATCTTACCCCATTCACCCATCCAAGTAACAGACCTTTCATGAAACTAATGCTTGCAAGCTTGCTCCACTTTAACCTTGAATAAGGAGATGCATTGATGGAAAAATAATGAGGTCAGTATCTCTTCTACTCATCTGACAAGAATAGCTATTCATTAAGCAAGGAAATTTTCCAATGTGGCTTCCAAAAAATCTTATTCATTCCAAAGAGGATAAAGAAGGGCACCAGGAAAGTGCATGTTCTTTCCTTTGCTATGCAATGTAGGGGACTTCCAAGTCACAGACCTTACGTGTTTCCCTCACAGAAAGTAGTACTGTTTGTAAATGACAGAATCAGTTTGTAAACACAATTTGTTCCAAACCATCATTTAAATAGAAATGGCCCAAAGCCAGCGTTACTTCAAGCATAGGAATTCTCACATCATTTGTCCTCACCAACAAATTCCACAGTACCAAATTTAGCGGGGTGAGACCAGCAAGATGCCGAAAATACTTCCTCTGCTGTTATTTGGCATTGTTTAATAAAAGAGGAACAGATGTTGAACCACAAAAAAAGGTTAAATTGGGCTGGAGCGGTGGCTCATTGGTCACAGCGCTTGCCTGGCATGTGCGAGTATGAGATTTCAAACCCCAGCACCACGTACACAGCAAAGTCACAGAGCAATGAAGGCCACATGAAAAACTAAATAAAATTGATTCTCTCTCTCTCTCTCTCTCTCTGTCCCTCTCTCTTAAAAAAAAAAAAGGTTAAATTTTGAAATGGCAAATGTCATTACAACTATTTAAAGTCAGAATAAAACATACAACTTTGAGATGGGTACAATCATTGAAATAGCATTTCAGAGTCTCTTTTTAACAGGATTTGATCTATGCAATATATTTCAAAATATTTATTTGTATTTGTACATAATATATTAATCTATAACAATCTTACTTCAAATAATCTCATTGTACTTTACAGATAAGAATTTTCAATAATACACTTCTGTTTCCTTCTTGCCTTTGCACTACCATGATGCATTTGCTTTAAAACATCTTAAGAGATAGGGTGTGGTAATCCCAGGGATGCAAAGGCAGAGGAAGGAGGATTTCAAGTCTGAGCTTAGCTTTGACAACTTCATAAGACCTTTCTCAAAATAAAAAAGGGGGAAGCTGAGGATGTGTTTCAGTTATAAAGCCCCTCTGGGTTCAATCCCCAATACTCCAGTATTGAAAAAAATAATAATCCTACAATACGTTGGGCTTATTTTCCTTTAAATTATCAATCATCTCTTAAAGAAATTATCCATGTATTTACTATCTCCAGCACTCTTCAATCATTTGTACAGCTCCTTTTCTTGTGTAGTATCTTGCCTGAAAATTCTATTAATAGTTCTTGTGGTACAGACTGCTAGTGATGACTTCTTTCAGCTTTTTAAAAAGCTTTAATTCCATTTTTATTTTTGAAATATATTTTTGCGGAATATAAAATTCTAGATTGACCATTTTTCTTTCATTACTTTGAAGATATAGCTCCATTGTTTTCTGGGTTGTGTAGTTTCTGACAAGAAATCTGTTGTCATTTTGTTGTTGTTCCTACGTATGTAAGATTCTCTTATTATTGGTTCTCAATGATTTGATCATGGTGTGTCTTAGTATATTTGCTTCTCTTTCTTTCTTCCTTTCTTTCTCTCTTGCTCCCTCCCTTCCTTCTTTCCATTTGGGAGGGTTGTGTGTGGTACTGCAGATTGAAGCCGGGAATGCTCTACCACTGAGCTACACCTCATCCCTTTTTGAAAATTTGTTTTGAGACAAAGTCTTGACAAATTGCCTAAACTGTGCTTGTATTTTCAATCTTCCTGCTTCAGCCTCCCAAATAACTGGGATTACAGGCATGCACCACCATACCTGACTCCTGGGTATGCTTTTCTTAATGTTTATCCTTCCTAGTGTTCGTTGAGTTCCTTGAATCTGTCAGTGTAGACTTTTCATCAAGTTGGAACATTTTTACTTATTATTTCTTCATATCTTTTCTCACACTATTTTCTTGGTATTTTATATACATGTAGTATACTTAACTTACATATGTGAAATCCACAAATTCATAATGCTCAGATTACTTTTTTAATCTCTGCTTCAGATAGTTTCTCTACCTTCAGTGTCACTTATGTTTTCTTCTGTGATATCCGATCAGCCATTTATCCATCCAATATTTCCCACTTTAGGTACTGTATTTTACATCTTTGTTTTATCTTGGTCTTTCTTTATATCATCAATTTATCTTCTCATCAAGTTCATGTTTTCCTCTACTTTCTTATAGATCAGGAGCATATATTAAATTGATGGCTTAATGTTCTTATCTGCTAATTGATCATTTCTATAACTTCTACATCTATTTCACAGTTGATTATTTTTTAAACCTGTTTATGTGTAGTGATTTTCTGCTTCTTTGCATACCTGGCAATTTTTGACTGA
The DNA here is from genome assembly GCA_004027875.1 of Aplodontia rufa. Taxonomy (NCBI): domain Eukaryota; kingdom Metazoa; phylum Chordata; class Mammalia; order Rodentia; family Aplodontiidae; genus Aplodontia; species Aplodontia rufa. Next base: position 14,424 of record PVKS010021991.1, on the reverse strand, counting down.
ATATCTGACATTGTGAATCTATATTGTTCATTGCTGGATTTTGTTGTATTCTTTTAAATAGTATTGAGCTTTATTCTGACATAGAATTAAGTTACTTGGGATTAATTGGAAACTTTCAAAGCTTGATTTTAAGCTTTGTTCTGGTGAATTCAGAGAAGCCTTTAGTCCAGACTTACCTAGCTCTACTATTAAAACTAAACAAAAAGACTTCTCCCTCTGAGGACTCTAGCAGATCTTTCTACTCTGGCTGATGGGAACACAAACTACTCCTCATCATATGTGAATCCCAGGAACTGTTTATCCTGATGCTTTTGAGTGATCCTTTCCCCTCAGACAGTTTCTCCTTGTGTGTACATAGGTCAGTACCCAGCTAAAGCTTCATGATGATCCGTCTGCAGATCTCTGGAATGTGCTCTCCCTCTTTATTGCTCCCTCCCTCTCTCCAGCGCCCCCATTTTTGGTGCCTAGACCATAGGCCTAGTGGCTTTGACTCCCTTTATTTATCTGAATCTCCAGCTTCTCATCTCAGTGAGACTTCAGAGCTCTATTTTTACCTCCTGCACTGCAGGTTGGAAATTGCCTCCAGGCAGCCATCTGGGCAATTGTAGGACTTCTCTCTTTTTTTCTCTTTTTTCCTCCATGTTCTCAGATCATATTTCTGTGCTGCTTGTTGCTAAACATCTGAAAACCATTGCTTCATATATTTTTTCCATTTTTCTAGTTGTTTAAGGCAAGAGAAAAAAAAATCCATTCCCTGTTACTCCATCATGGTCAGAAGCAGAAATCTCTTGATCTCCTACAATGAAGGTGAGTGGAAAAGACTTGAAAAAAATTCAGTACCTTTCAAACCATTTTACCTTTTTATCACCTTGCTTTTTACCATCGATGAAATGTGATCATTCCATCCACTTCTGTGTACTTTAGGACTGATATTTAATCTTTCTGTCCCCACTTGTATCTCTTTAAAATAAGAAGCATGGTATATTTTCCCTCTCTTAGTAACCCATGGATAGGGAACAAGAAGTATGTAACATTGTACAAAAAGTAGATTTAGGTATAGCATAAGCATGGTAAAAATAAACATGGACACATTTACCAGGCTGTCAAAGGATGTTCTTTGTTCAGAATCTCTTTCCCTTGTTCTTAGGCAAATATGGCTCGGGTGTGGTTGAAACATGCTTTGACTCAAGAACTGGACACATGATTTAGGTTAGGCAACCAGAGTCGTTGGTTAAAGGATGGGCAAAATCTCCCCAAGATTTTCCTGGAATGATTAAAAAAAGAGACTCTCTCTGTTGCTTTTTTTTCCCCAGGTACAATAACACATAAAACTGGAGTCCATCATTACTACAGACCAGAGAAAGAACACAGGTATTTTTGGAAACATGGAGACAAAAGAGAGTTTAAAGTATTATGATAATATGATTTGTCCTCTGAGATTAGCTGCCTTGATTCACTTTTAGAACTCCTTAGAGCCTATAATTTCCCACTCTTGCTCAAATTCATTTCAACTGGGTTTCCATCACCAGTGGGTAGGCAAACTCTTACCATTGAACGAACACCACATAAGGGTGAAAAACAAGAAAATGACGAGGTGCATTGCAGGGCAACAGAGCCTTTCAGCAGCAGTCACCTCATCTGAGCAGAGGCAGCAAGTGGGAGAAAGCTGCCCAAGCCTCCATGGGTGCACACGAGGCAGGATCCTGGGACAGGGTGTGCTGAGACTGGACTACTCCATCCTGTGAACTCCTGTTACTTCCAGGAGGTGCAAACTGTACACCAGTGGCAGTGGGAAAATGGCAAAACCACTTCACGCTGACTTGAACACACACCCCAATCTCCTTTTCTGTGCCCTGGTAGGAACCCTCCATGGCCCCAAAGAGCTGTGGACCAGGTGGAGTGGCAGTTACACATCCCACGGTGTTTCTGTCCTCATGGAAGTTTCACTCTGTTCTTCCGGTTTCTCAGTTCTGCACTAGGTAACGACAGGCAGGTATAGATGGGATTGTCTGGGGAAGGAAAAACCCTGCAGCATCCAAGTGCCAATGCACGCAGGAGGGGAAGCCCTTGCTGCCTGCATCATTTCCCTTTGTTGACTTGGGCATCCCTCTCCCAGTTGTCCTTTGGCAGAGGTGCAGAACACTGGCAAGGTACCCCTTGGACCATTTCCAGAAAGTCCTCCAGTTAAAGCAGTGTTGCCAAGGATCTCCTGAGTCAAGAGGCCAAGTCTCAGTTCTGCTACCTATGTGTCCCCAGGGCGTCTTCACAAAGCTACGACTAGAAGAAACCACCCTGCCATTCATAGAAACCACCCTGCCATTCATAAAACACTCCAGGGTTTCCAAAAGAGGGCAGGGCTGTTTCCATGCATCGCTTCAGAACAAGGATGATGCATTTTGCAATATCAAAATGGTTTGCAAAATGGGTTTGGCAAGAACCACATCACTGATAGACAAATCATGTTAAGACACACTTTAAAAAGTAGAATTTATGAAAATAATATTAGAGGCTAGGCACGATGGTTCATACCTGTAATCCCAGTGACTTGGGAAACTGAGACAGGAAGATCACAAGTTCAAAGCCAGCCTCAGCAACTTAGTGAGGCTCTAAGCAACTTAGTGAGACCCTGTCTCAAAATAAAAAATAAAAGGGGTTGAGGATGTGGCTCAGTGGTTAAGTACTCTTGGGTTCAATCCCCACTATTACTACTATTAATAATAATGATAATAATATAGGGACAATGACAAGCATAAGCTTCCCTGTGATTGATTGCAAGGGGGACAGTGCTTTCACATATAACTTCCCTTCTCTGCAAAGTAGATACTCCCGTTTTACCAATACGGAGAGTGAGGTTCCTGGGATGGAATAACTGACTACAAAACCAGAAGCTTAGACTATCTAGAGACAATCTTTCTTCAACCACTCAGAGCCTCTCACTGCACCATTCAGCCTCCCAAGCTAGTGAGTCCTAGTCAGCTTCGCCCCCACTATACCTGCCAGAGAAAGTGAGGAGGCTACGTCTCTCATCAGGCATGGCTTTCCTTTTCTAGGGAGCTTGTCTTCCTGCCTCAGTTTCTAATTGTCCTTACAGCTTTCTGTCTGGTCACGGCCTGTATTACCTGCATGTAAGTGGGAGCACTCAGTCCGTGCTTACTTCACTTAGCGTCCATCAAGATTCAACCATGTTGGAGCCAGTATCAGAATTTCCTTCCCATTTCAAGCTGTATCATATTCCATCACATGTCTATACCATTGTTTATCTGTCCATCCATCTATGCCCCAAGCCATCTCTGAACAACTTTAAGGGACAGTTCAAGCCTTCCTTATTTTGAACCCACTTCTGCCACTACAAAATTACACAAAATGAAGCCAATCCTTTTCCCTACATCAATCCTCCACTTATTTAAAAACCATTTCCAGGTCATTTCTAGGACTTTTCCCTTTCCATTCTATGAAAGGAGGCCTGAGGGGTTACTTCGGAGGGGAGCCTTCTTGTGTCCTTTCATTCTTTGAGTCCTCTCCAATGGCTCCTGCCTGAAGGTTCTCGCTCATCTGTGCAGTCTCCTGGGGGTGTTTGTGCCAGACATACGCCCCTTAGCACAAGGACTCCAAGATGCCAACCCAGCTGGCCAGAGCTAACAAAGCTGGGCCGCACCTCAGCTCCAGGCCACGTGAAGTTTCGGTGGCCGATTTCCCAACACACATTCCTGCCTCAACAGATTATCTCCAAGAACATGGAGAGGATGAAGATAGGTGAAAGAGAGATGCCAGAATAAGAAGAAAAATTGAGTCCTCCTCAAACAGCCAGTGCCTCTGGCGTGCCCTGGGTAGAAAAGGCAGATTTCAGCATAAGCTTCTCCCCAGAGGTGGAAGAGGCAGATCGAGTTGCCTCTTCCCCTGCCCCACCCCGAGGAATGGGCCTGGGGACACTGCAGGCCTTTCTCTGCGCTGATATCTTTGAGTGAAGGCGCCGTGTTGACCAAATGGGTCAGAGAAAGGACTGCAAAACCATTGTCCACGTTGCCCAGGGAGGATGTGGCCAACATTCCTAGGTGTGTTTGCAGGCGTGGCTGAGAAAGAAGGGGCCAAGTGAGATGCTGGACGGGGAGCCTGCATTTGGAGGCCAGAAGCTCCCTCCTCCACGGAGGTATTTCAGCTTAAATCCCTGCTGCCCGATGGCACACACAGCGTCACCCACAGCCACCGCTGAGGGCGGGCCCTGCACTCACAAGTCTCCCGGTGGCTTTCACAGTGAGATGCCGTTTATTATAACAGAAGTCTTCTGCTTTTCCAGAACTCAGTAACATAGCAATTAACAAACTTTCCATACTTTCAAAGATTGTAGGCAATTTGATTAATTTATTTATTACTTACATACTATTCTTCCAAATAATACACAATACCTTGAAAATTACATGTGATAAGTATCCACATTTTTTTTCTTTTTTCTAATTAGAGCTTTAAAATTGTACATCGTAGTTGAGTTCATCTGGACAGAGTTCTGCATTCAAGGAAATCGATTCAGTTCATGATCCCCCACCTGCAGCCTCTCCCTTGCCTCCCATCCTTCTTCCCCTCTCCCCTTCTCTTGTTCTACTGTGTTGGAATCCCTTTAGCTCATCTATTAATTTGTATTTGATTGGTTCTTTATTGATGCTCTACTTTCCTCCTCCTTTCCTTTATTTTACTCTAGCTTATCCATAAAATTACTACATCAAGGACTTACAGACAGAAGACAAGTAACAAAATAGGTTGAAGGAAGAAAATAGCTGTATTAGAAGACAAACTAAACAAGTTTATCTCTGAGCTTATACAATTAAATAAGGGGGGGATAAAAATAAATTAGGCTGCAATATATTTTCTGGGTACAGTGGTACATGTCTGTAATCCCAGTGACTCAGGAGGCTGAAGAAGGAGGATCATAAGTTTGAGGCTAGCCTTGGCAACTTAGACCCTCAGTAACTTAGCAAGATCCTGTCTTGAAAGTAAAAAATAAAAAATTCTGGAGATGTAGCTCAGTAGTAGAACATCCTGGGATCAATCCCTAGTACCAAAAAATAAAATAAAATAAAAGCTTAGGCTGCACATGTTCCCTTTTTAATCAAAAAGAACTTACAGGTCCATCAGGAGATGTTGCCTTGACAAATGCATCTACTCTATATAAGACCTATCCGTATATGTGAGTATGCCTCTGTCTGTATAGAGGTGCATATCTATCTGTCTACCATCTACAGTCTTTGTTTTGTATACGTATCTCACAGATTTCAATCACGAGCCCTCATCTGTTTCAGTCTGTAGCAATGGCTACCTATCATGAGAAAGAATCAAGATCTGGTAGTGAAGATTGGGTAAAGGTAGTCCCACAGCCCCCAGGACATCTGCATATTTCCTCTGTCCTGCTAGGTAGCCGAGCTGATCTGACACAAGTCTGACTATCTTACAATCTGGGGTCCTTCCCTCCAGTGGGGAGAAGGGAGAACCGCGCCAGTCTTGCTAAGGCCAGGTACCCTAAGGCCGGGACCCAGGTACCTGAAGAAAGCTCTTTGGCACCTAGATGAACGTTTCTGTCTAAACCCATCGCATGGGCCAGGCCTGGCATATGACTGGGCGGCTGCTCAGCTCCTATTTGGACTCTACTCCCTGCTGGCCCTGGAACCCTGCCCCAAACCACAGCTGCCTGGCTAGGGGCCTGGCCATCTGCTTCCTTCTTGCCAGAATACTCTCTCTTTCTCTGGAGGCCAGGAACCTTTCCCACAGCTGCTGTAAGGGGTCCTACTTCCACCCTGATGACCCAGATGACCCCCATCCCTATGTAGCCACCTGATTTTTGTGAATGTCCCTCTGTCCAGAGACTCTACTTATCCTGTGTCTTCACCTCTCTGATTAAACCTGCTGGAAATTTAGACCCAAGCACTGAACCTGTGAGTGGTCTTGACTCCAAGCTGTCCTCCTCAGAAGCCTGCTCAGGCCAATCCTGGATTCACGCTTTTCCCCAAAATGAAGTGTCATCGTACTTAGAAGATGGTCTGTGTGGAGGGGGTGTCCAGGACCCCTAACATTGGGGGGGTATTTATAAGACAGTGACATTGGACGAGGATGCTGCTCTTCCACCCTACAAGCAGAATCAAGAGAGACTCAAAGAGTTAAAAGTTACCACACTGCCTTGAAAGACACAAAGTTTGCTCCTGGTCATGTTGCTGTAGAGAAGCAGAACGTAAGTTCCATGGCCAACCTCCTAGAGAGGGGAGGGAAAAGGTCCTCTTCAAGGCCCACTGTTCCAGGTAGGGAATGCCTGAGAAAGAGTTGAAATATTTCCTGAACCTCAGGGGCTTGGCAGAGGAGGAGAATACTTTGGGGTGAACTCTTTGCCCAACCCAAGGTTGGGGGCAGGTGAAAAGGTGGGGTTGGATAAGCTGTAGAAGCAGCTCCAGGTACCCCAGCAGTGGGCATGGCTGGCCAGAAGGAGCCCCAGTGATCTTTGGGAGGCTGTCAGGAAACATTGCTGAGCTGAGGTTGTGGGTTATGTGCTCATTGAGGTTGATGGATCCCAGAGGGTACCAGACACCAAGAGAGCCTCCACCGATGACTGGTGGCATAGCCCTATCTGCCTGAAAGAAAGCTGCGTCTGTTGCTAAGTGTGGAAAGCAGCTCTGCAGTGGCTGGTCCACAGCAGGACTCAAGATACATTCACAGCTTCCACCCACTGAAGACCACGCAGACAGAGACACTCCCCCCGGGGCTGGCAGACACTGCGAGGGGTGGTCTAGGATCCCTCTGAAGTAAATGCCTGCCTTTCCGTAGCTCCCTTGCTTCTGGGAGAGACTTTGAGAGACTGTGGCCCTGAGGAGGAAAGTGTTTTCTTTGGGGTACCGACTCCTCCACCTGATTCTGCCTTCCAGGAAAATGTTCCTGTGGAAAGCAGAAGGTCAGGAACTTGAGGGTGGCCCATGGAGGCTGGAGCCAGGCGTGAGAATAAAACACTGCAGGGGCACTGGGCTTGCTCTTCAAAGCACCGAAGCCCCATTAGCTGGGGTCTCTCTTTTGTAACTTCAATTACAGGTGCACGGGGATTTGTTTTCAGGTAGTGATGAAGAAGTAGATAAAATTCATAAATAGCAAGCCACAGAGCTTAAGCAACCTTCAAATAGAGCACTAACAGAATGCGATTACATAAAGAAGTACATCTGATGTGAGATGTGCCAAAAAGCTAAACAAAATAGAAAGAAAATCCAAAATTCAGGGCCAAATAAAACAGGGAGTCATTACGGACAACTGAGCTCTTTTCTGAACCCGCTGAAGTCCCAACCTGCACTTTGGCTGAGGGCTTGAAGATGGGAAAGCACCCAAACCAGCCTCTCCTGTACCTCTTCTTTAGCTCTGCAAGAACTCGGGCACAGACGGGGTTGCCGAGGTTTCTGCTGTGAAGAGGCGACTGTGTGGCAGGCCTGCCGGATGGAGGGTTGCAGAGGGCTGATGGCTGCTGCCCGCAAGGTGGCTTAGAGGCCTGCAGCCAGGAAACCACAGAGAGAAGACTTGGGGCATGTGGACAGTGGTCACAAGAGAGGCGTTTAGTGAGAAGGAAGAAAAGGGTCAAGGTAGTTATTAAAGCGCAAAAATAGTTTTAAAGCCAACTTTGCTAATTGTTATGATCTGCTTGTGCTACCATAACAAAATACCATACACTGGGTGGGTTATAAGCAACAGAAACTTAATTCTCATAGTCCTGGAGGCTGAAGTCCAAGATCAAGGTGCCTGCAGATTTGGTGTCTGGTGAGGGCCCACCTCCTGGTTCGCAGATGGCCCCTTCAAACTATGTTCTCAATGTGATGGAAGGGACCAGCTGGCTCTCTGGGGTCTCCTTTACAACAACTCTAATCCAATTCATCACCTCTCAAGGGCCCCACCTCCTAGGCAGGGGATATGGCTCAGTGGTAAGAGTGCTTGCCTAACTTGTGTGAGGCCCTGGGTTTGATCACCAGCACTGCCAAAAATTAAGGAAAACAAAAACAAAATGAAGCAGTCATGCACCAAGGACCCACCTTCTAGTACCACTACCCTGAGGGTTACAGACTTCAGCAGATGGACTTGGAAGGGCCACAAGCATTTCATGCACGGCACTAGTGCTATCCAGACTAGAAAAGATATCTACGATAATAGTTTTAAAATTCTGTATTCATTTTTAAATCATTATAACATACACTGGGAGAACAGTCCCTAAGGAATACTGAAGTACTACCCGTGCATGGTATTTGGATTGGCACTACTGGTTTTTAAGGTGTGGTCCCTGAACCCCTTACTTATATCTTCCAACTCACTGCAGAGTTCCAGGGCCCCTCAAAACCACTAACTCAGAATCTCCTACGACAGGGCCCATCCATTTGCATTTTTAAGCTTGTAAATATATTAATTTGGAAAACCATTAACTCGTAGGGTAAAGGGCCAAACTGTTACCGTATATCTCAACCTTAATCTTGTAGCCAGGCGCTGGAATGCACCTTGAATTTGCAATCCAAATGCTCGGGTTAGAATTATGTTACTTACCCTTGAGCAATTCGCTCAATTTCCTATGGCTCCAGCTTTCCCATTTACAAAATGGAAATTCTACCCAGAGTTGTACACATTAATTGGCAAAGAATGTAAAAGTGTTTGCACTGTAAACGGCAAAGGTTCTCTGAATGTTTATTGCCATCATTATTACTAACCCTCTGGTGGCAAAAGTTCCCATCCAAGTGTCAGCATCCTGGATTCAGCTGCTATCATCTCTCTCTCTTTTTTTTTTCTTATCTTTCCAAAGAAAGGACAGTGAGAGAGAGAAAGAGAGAATCAGTTTCATTTAGTTTTTCACATGGCCTTTGCTGCTCCAACACTACGCTGTGTGCATGGTTCTGGGGTTCCAATCCGCATTCTCGCGCATGCCAGGCAAGTGCTGCCACCACCGAGCCACAGCTCCAGCCCCGTGCTATCATCTCTTTTCTGCGCTAGACAACATCCTCCCTAAGGGTCCCCGCTTCTTTAAGTAAGAAAACATTGCACATCCCCCTCACTTAAGCCCTCCAAAACCTTTCACGTGGCCCTTAGAACGTAGCCCAAAATCCTTGATAAAAACTAGCTCTTACAGGACCATAACCTGATTGATAGAGAAAAGATAGAATTGATATGCAAATGATCCAGAATATCATTGACTCCTCAGTAGAAATGTACCTAGGTTTCTCTTCAGCACTCAGGAGCCACAGGCCACTGAGAGACACAGTGCAGAGGATGAGGCCCTGGCTCCACAGCGGGACAGGTTTATAGACAAGATCCTGATCTCATAGGCCTGTGGACAGCCCATTGAGGAAGGAGAAAGACACAGTATCAAAAATGTAGACATTGGGGCCTGGAGCAGGCTTACAGTGCTTGCCTGGCATGCATGAGGACACGGATTCGAACCCCAGCACCATGTACACAATGAAGTGTCAGAGCAATGAAAGCCACATGAAAAACTAAATGAAATTGACTCTTTCTCTCTTTCTCACCATCCCTCTCTCTTTAAAAAAAATTTAAAAAATGATTCTCTCACTGTGCCTCTCTAAAACAACAAAATTTAGACATTGGACTGTGTGGACCTAGAGGCAATACTCTGATTCATAGTCTTTATATTAATTTCGTTGAGTGTAATTTGAAGTCTAAAAGTACATATAATTTTTTTAAAGAAAGAGCTAATTTTCATTTTTCATCTGGTTTTTGTTTTTCTGCCACTTAGCTGTGTATATGGTGATGGTGCTGGGGATTGAACCCTAGTCCTCTGGATGCCAGGCAAGCACTCTACCACCGAGCCACCTCTCCAGCCCATAGTTTTTTTATACAAAGATATTTTCTGGTAGACATTTTTATTGGTGGAATCATTTTTCATTTAAAAAAATAAACTTTTATACTATAATGGTTTAATATTCACAGAAAATTTTCAAAGATTACAGAAAGTTCCCCTCTACACCTCGCCCAGTTTCCCCTGGAAACACCGTAACCCTTTATCAAAAGCAAGATGCCAACGCTGGTACAATATCGCCAACTAGACTGCAGTCTTCAATTGGATTTCACCAATGCTCACCCAGGAGCCCACGTGGCATTTCGTCATCCTGTCTCCTCTGGGCTACGAAGACACTCACGTTTCCCTGTTTGATGGCCTTGAGGACTGCGAGGCATCCTGAGCAGGTGGTTGGGATTGTGCAACGTTTTCTCAAGATTGAGCTGGACAGAGCTGGGTGCGGTATTGCACACCTGAAATCTCTGGGTGGCTGAGGCAGGAGGATCCCAAGTTCAAAGCCAGCCTCAGCAACTTGGCAAGGCCCTAAGCAACTTAGCAAGACCTTGTCTCAATTTTTTTTTTTTTTAAAGAGAGAGGGACAGTGAGAGAGAGAGAGAGAAACTTTTTATTTAGTTTTTCATGTGGCCTTCATTGCTGTGTACATGGTGCTGGGGTTTGAACTCGTGTACTTGTGCATGTTGGGCAAGCGTCATAATCGCTGAGCCACCACTCCAGCCCCCTGTCTCAAATTTTTAAAATAAAATAATATTAAAAAATTTAAAGAAAGAAATAAACTGGGGATATGACTCAGGGATTAAGTACCCCTGTGTTCAAACCCTGGTAACAATAGCAACAACAACAAAAAAATTAGGCTGGACAGTCATCTGGGGAGGCAGATCGCAGGGTGAAGGGCGCCTTTCATCACCCCGCTTGAGGGCACCTGTCACCAACATTCCTTTTCACTGTTGATGTTGACCTTGCTCACCTTGCCCAGGTGGGAGTTGCCAGATTGCTCCACTATAAAGTAGCTTTTGTGCCTTTTCCATGTGGTTCTCTTTGGAAACAAGTCCCTAAGCACAGCTCACCGTGCTCCAAGTGTGAATGCCCCCTGGCAAGGGTTTTAAGCTCCCCTCCCAGAGGGGAGGAGTATCTACCAAAGCGACCTAGAATTCTTCTGTATCGAAGCCTCGTGCCTTTCTCCACGCGTCCATAATCTTTACCTTTGTGATAGGCACGATCTTCCTTCCAGGCAATGTATTGATCCCGACACCTGCACTTATTGTTCCAGTTTCCTTATCCAGGATTGACAGCATCCACACACCGTGACTGTACTTCTTAGTTCTCCCACTCGTCCCCATACCCTACTCCAGGACTCCAAAGAAAATTAGTTGAAAAACTGAGTGAATTTAACCCAGATTTTTTTTCTGGTACTGCAGATTTGCTCTATAACTAAGCTACATCCCCATCCCCTCTTATTTTTTATTTTGAGACAGTGTCTCACTAAATTGCCCAGGTTAGCCTTGAAATTGCAACCCTCCTGCCTCAGCCTCCCCCATTTCTGGGATTACAGGTGTGCATCACCATGCCTGGTGTAGCCCAGAACTTTCTGCTTCCAGCAAGCCTAGTTGCTCTGTTTGCACATCACAGTCAAAACATCCAGACACACAACTCAACACCTCCAGTTCTTCTCCACCCTCTGAATATGTTCTCTGTTTGGTACTTCCCTTCTCTGTGAGTTCCATTATCTCCCTGCCACATGAGTATTTCTCTTTATTTACCATAGTCAGCCCGTCTTCAATTCCAGTTTCAACCACCAAACATCTCTCAATTTCATCTACTGCTCTCTATTCCTATCCTAGTCTTAGAGAAGATCCAGAAAAAAAGACTCTGGAAACAGGTTTCCTGGGTTCTTTATGACCTGTGAGTCCTTGGGCAAGTAATGTAAATGTTCCTCAGTCTCTTAATTTACAATATTTAGGATTGGGGGGGGGGTCCAAATAATAGAAAACCCAACTAAAACTGGTTTCAAAAAAGAAAAAAGGAAAATTTTGGTTCATCTAACTGAGTCATGAGTGCCCAGCTAGATTGAGGAGAGCATCATGGCACTCCCTCTCTATCTTGTATGGCTGATACACTCCGTATTTGGGTTTCACGCTCACACAGGCGCTTCCCTCATGGTGGCAATATGGCTGCCAGAGCACTAGTCTCATATCCTATCCTCTAAAAAACTCCAGAAGAAAAAGAACGCTTTCCTGTTTTCTTTCTTTCTTGGAAAAAAAAAAACCCTCAAGAATATTTGGAGTTGATTGGCCAGGACCTACCCCACAACCCTTTTGACCTAGAGATGGGATCAATCTCATGCAACTACATGGAAAAAGTGTGGGACAGAGAGGCTTTCAATGAAGATTGAGTTGCTGTTTTCAGGGGGGAATTGAAACGGACACTAGTCCTGTAGAAATATGATTTCTGCTCATGTTCACATACACCATGGCTTCCCTGTATCCTGTCTGGCTGTTTTTCAGCCAATTATTCATATCATGGCTGGAAAGAGCTTTCTATAATGTGAGTTAATTATCATAAAATGCACGCCTCCCAGGGCAATGACCACTCTTGCTCACCGTCAGGACCTAGGCTTAGCCGGGGTCTGGTGCAGGTAGAAGTCCGGGGGTGAATGACCTCATCTGAGAGCACCAGGGCACATGTGAAGAATCTCGTTACAGGTGGCAGGATGAGCCAGGAGAACACAAATATGAGGTGAGTCCTGGAGTCACCAGAGTGGGCCACCAGGGATGGGATGAAGATGCTGTGGGCTGAGCCGGGAGGATGTGGTGTAAGGAAAGTCCAGTTACCAGCAAGGGAGAAGGCCAACCTCCCTGGAGCCGAGGGTGTGAGGGATCCAGGGCATTGCTCACATTCCAGCCGAGAAAGCAGATCCACAGATGACCTAATCATGTGACAGGCGCATGCTATCCCCAGGGCCCTTGCCCATGCTGGCCCCTGCACATGAATGCTGTTGACGTCATCCGTCTCCTTCTGCCCTTCAGCTCTGGGCACTAACGTGACCCCCTTGGAGAGGTGTCCCAGTCGGGCTATTTAAAGCAGCATTCACTACGTCGTTACCAATTGTTCCTTTGTCTGACTTTATCCTGTTTATTTATTGTCACTCTTCTCCCACAAGAATACAAGCTCCATGAGAGCAGGGGTCTTCCCTGTCCATTCAATAAATATACATTCAACAAATATATATACTGAGCCCAGATGGGCTTTCTTTCTTTTTTTTTTTTTTTGAAACAGGGTCTTGCCACACTGCTTAGGGCCTCACTAAGTTTCCGAGATTGGCCTTTTTAAACTTGCAATCCTCCAGCCTTAGCCTCCCAAGTTGCTGGGGTTATAGGAGTGCACCGCTATGCCCGACTCCATTCAATGTATTTTATTTTATTTTTTTAAAGAGAGAGGGACAGTGAGAGAGACAGAGAAAGAGAGAAACAACTTTATTTAGTTTTTCACATGGCCTTCGTTGCTCCAACACTTAGTTGTGTATGTGGTGCTGGGGTTTGAACCTGCATCCTTATGCTTGCCAGGCAAGCGCCGAAACCGCTGAGCCACCGTTCCAGCCCCTTATTCAATGTATTTTAAACAAAGGAACTGATTCTTCTGGTTTGTGACTGGTAAATATGTAATTTTTTTTTGTTTTTGTTTTTGTTTTAGGAGAAAGAGAAGGAGAGAGGAAGAGAGAGAGGAAAAGAGTGAGAGTGAGAGAAAGAAAAAACCGACTTTATTTAGTTTTTCATCTGGTCTTTGTTTCTCTGACACTTAGTTGTGTACGTGGTGCTGGGGTTCAAACTGGGGTCCCGGCGCTTGCCAGGCAAGCTCTCCAACCACTGAGCCACCACTCCAGCCCCACATAACATGTTTTAAACACATCTTGCAGGGCATCTGGTACATAGTAGATCCTCAAGAAAAGGTAGCTATGCAATGACTATAACCTGTTTTGAAATACAGGAAGCCCTGAATTCAATGCTTCTGACCTCCTTCAAAGTGTGGCCCAGAGCCCACGAGGAGACACTGAGGGATGACCGGTGTGGAGAGGGAGGGAAGGCAGCTGCAGCCTGCCTAGGTAGAGAGCTGACAGCTGGTGGAGGTGCAGAACAGGGAACCTTCAGGACTGCGGGTCCCTGGGACTTCCATGGGATTTTGGGAGTTGAGTTGTGGGGACCGAGACAAGGAAGGAGAAAATCCTAACTTAAATCTAATTTTACTCTAAATTGAGCACAGTAAGGTCTAGTTCAATGCAGCTTCAAAATTATAGGCAACATCTACTGAGCATTTACAATGTCTGAAGCTCTTTTGTTGGTCAGAGTTGAGTCAGATATGGCTCAGCCTCCACAGGAAACACTTTCTTGGGGAAAAGAAGTGGGGCACAGAAACCATATTACTATGATGTGACTGATAGTGATGCCCAGTGGAAGGACAGTGCACACAGGAAGATGCCATGGTAAGCAGGGCAGTAGGGCTGGCAGAAACAGTGAAGCAGGCTGGATGTGGTGGAACCAACCTATCATCCCAGGGATTCTGGAGGCTGAAGCAGGAGGATCATAAGTTTGAGGCCAGCCTCAACATAGTGAGACCCTGTCTCAAAA
>PVKS010021990.1:0-27926 GCA_004027875.1 Aplodontia rufa | reverse complement strand
TAAACCTCCCACCCTCCTATCCTTAGACCCTCCACCCTCCTATCCCTAAACTCTGCACCCACCTATCCCTAGACCCTGCACCCACCTATCCCTAGACCCTGCACCCTCCTATCCCTATACCCTCCACCCTCCTATCCCTAGACCTTCCACCCTCCTATCCCTAGACCCTCCACCCTCCTATCTCTAGACCCTGCACCCTCCTATCCTTAGATCCTCCACCAACCTATCCCTAAACCATGCACCCTCCTATTCCTTATCCACGGACAATTCCCCACCAGCAGGCAGAGAAAAGGAGCCTTCCTGACAGTCCCCTGGCAGCTCCCTGGTCCTCTTTTCCTGCCCTCTGTGTCTACCCTGTCTGTAAGCAGGCGACAGATCCCAGGCTTCACCTGGTGCCTGGAGTCTGTCCTCTGGAATAAACCTGTTCCTGTTGAGCCCCGGTCTCCTCTCTCCGCGCTTCCTTCACTTGATCTGACTTTCAGTTGCCTTCCCAACACTAGGACCTTGTGTCCCTGAGACCAGCTGGGGGTGGGCTTTTGCAGGATGTCTGGATTTGATCTTCAGGACAAGTCTGTAAGGTGAGTTCCTGGAGGACGTCCAGGCACAGAGGGAGTCACTGGCCTAGTTGAGACTGCTGGGCTCAGCCCCGGGTGTGTGACCAAGAGAGAGAGCTCAACCCTGCTCCAGCCGCCTTTCTTCAAAGAATCTGTGCAGGGCTGGAGAGGTGGTCAGTGCTACAGAGTGTGCTTGGGGTGTGCAAGGCCCCGGGTTTGTATATAACTCGAAAAAACAAAACCCAGATGAGAAAATAAAGTTGATTCTCTGTCTTTAAAGAAAATAAAATAGGTGCAGAAGAGGGGAGTTCAGAACAAAGAGCCAGGTGCTCACGGCTTCTGCAGGCCTACCTGGCAGACACCAGCGGGCAGGAGATGGGGTCAGCGGGTAGGCCCTGACCTTGCCATGGGGTGGGCCGAAACTGGTAGGGCTGCCGGGTGGCTGGCTCGGGAGCACACCGAGCCCCTCCTGGGGTTTCCTGGCCTGGCAGGGAAGGGACGTCCTGATGATCTGCGCTAAGGGGCTTCGGGAGGGGGAGCAGGCGCGGGCGCAGCCGGGACTCGGGCAGCCTTCTAAAACGTTCCTGTTCGTGCCGGCGCCCCCAGCTCTCCTCCATCTCCTGCACCACTGCGCGTGGAAGGATCGTTCTTCTTATTCTTTCAAGTGATTGGCACTTTATTTTTATTTTTATTTTTTAAAAAGAGAGAGGGACAGTGAGAGAGGCAGAGAAAGAGAGAAACAACTTTATTTAGTTTTTCACATGGCCTTAGTTGCTCCAACACTCAGTTGTGTACGTGGTGCTGGGGTTTGAACCTGGGTCCTCGTGCTTGCCAGGCAAGCGCCGAAACCGCTGAGCCACCGCTCCAGCCCCGGCACTTTATTTTTAAAAATAAATCTAGAAATTAAAACATGTTTATCCTACATTTAACAAAATATAGGTTTTTTCCTCTTTCTCTCTGTTCCTCTGTATTTTTTATTTGATCAACATAGTCTTACATATTAGAGGGAATCGTCGCCACACAGTCATGAATACATGGGTATTGACAAAGCAAGCCAAGGCCAAGGCCAGTCCATGGTCTCCCCGCTTTGAGTTC
This sequence comes from Aplodontia rufa, assembly GCA_004027875.1. Lineage (NCBI taxonomy): Eukaryota > Metazoa > Chordata > Mammalia > Rodentia > Aplodontiidae > Aplodontia > Aplodontia rufa. The sequence goes on along the minus strand of PVKS010021990.1, from coordinate 26,277 downwards.
TCCCTGCTCCCATGTCCCCCCACTTTACCCCCATGTTAGTTGGGCTTCTCATGGACATTGAGGGTTCCCAACTGGATTGATAACCCCCCACTCCCTCCAGGTGCATTGATAAGGATCATCATCATCATCATTATTATTATTGGTACTTGGAATCTAACACAGGGGCAATTCACCACTGAGCCACATCCCCAGCCCTTTTTATTTTTTATTTTGAGACAGGGTCTCACTAAGTTGCTGAGGGCCTCACTAAATTGCTGAGGCTGGGCTTGAACTTGCAGTCCTCTTGCCTCACCCTCTCTAGCCACTGGGATTATAGGTGTGCACCACTAGGCCCAGCAGTGGGCAGGAGCTTTGAAAATACAGTCCCAGAAGAACTGCTAACTCCTCTCACCATCCCCAAATTCCCATGGTCACCACGGCTGAGTGGTAATCACAGACCCCAAAAGTGTGGCCGTATGCAGTGGTAGGCTGGTCGTTGCTTAGCGGAGCACAGGGCCTTCGGTGACTTCTGCCACCAGCAATCACAGGCTGCTGGCCCCACAGAAGCCCTGCTGGCAAAGTTCCTGAAATGGTGACATTGTCCTCGCAGGCTGGAAAGAGCCAGCAGCCTGTGACTCCACGCACTCTGGACAGAGCTCTTCTATCAAGTCTCCTAGAGTGCTTTATGTGACTGTCCTGATTGTCACAGTGATTCAGGACGAGGGGAAGGAGCTATGGTATGGTGCTAGCTACTTTGCAGTTGAACAAACCAAGTCTCTAATACAAAATGTTTGGCTGCAGGTCCCCAGCAAAGACCCAGGCTTCCGGTCAGAACAACGCTAACCTGTGTCCAGCTGGGATCCTGCCAGATGAGTTTGTCCTGGCCTGGGTGATGCTGGCTACCAGAGACCACATCTTTAGGAAGGTAAGACCTCGAGGACAAGATGCAGTCCTAAACTGTGGGATTTGAAAGGTGTGAGGACGCAGCCTCCACCGCCCTCTGCACATTCAGGGGAGCAGTTGCGGGGGGTGGAAAAAGACGCTTGTGATTTAATTGATCTGACTTGATCGTGGACAACGGATTGCCCCATAACCGGAGCCTCTTTGCCCCTCTGCATGAAAATCCCACTGGTCTGCTGGATTTCTCTGGGATTCCCCTCTTTCTGCGCCTCCCGTCACCGTCTGTCATCATCCTCGCCGGTCCTCATTGTGAGGCCCCCGAGGGGGACCTGGACTCGCCCCACTCACTGTGTCCGACCCTAGTGTGGCAGTGGGTGCACGGCCCGTCTCACGGAGTCGCCGCCTCCCAGGGCCCCTCCGTTCTGGAGGGAGGCTGGTGTGCAGGTAGGGGACACCTTCTGAGCAGCCTTCCCAGGTGGAAAGCAGGAACACACAGAACAAGGAAAATGCACAGAAATAAAACCTCATCAAGTGACATTTATTTTAAATGTGTCCAACAGTCTTGTTGGTGCTTAAAAATAGAACGACGGAGGATGATATGGTGGGAGTTATTGTTTGGGAAAAAAATCAATTTAACATCACTTTGCTTTCAATTTCTGCTGCCAAGAAAGCTCAGGCTGCGTCTTCTAATTCAAACATAAGCGTCTCCAGAAACCTTTGGATCGGATGTTACAAAGCCCCATCTGTTTTACCCTCTCAAAATTAGCATTTTAGCTTAATTCACTTATAAATTTTCTTATATCAGCTTGATCTCTTCTCCCCATTTGTTATCTGAAATCACAACTGGCATCTTTTAGATTTGGATAAAACTCAGAAAATAATTTTTAGCTGTTTTAAATCTTTTTAGTAGTAAGAAGGGTATAAATAAATAAAATTTAAAACATAATGATGCAGATATATATGCATAAGAATGTTTATTGCAATATTGCAAAAGCAAAAATTAGAAACCAATGTTTATGAATTGTGGGTTGCTAAAGCAAGAATTGCTAAATCACTAATAATTGTTAAGAAAAGTGAAATATGCATATATCTATTGATAAGGAAGACTGTATAATATATATTAAGTAGGAAAAGAAGCAGTAGTTTTATCTTTAGAAAAAATCAAAGCAGTTTTAAAAATTTATCTTTCTGTAAGAGCTCAGAAAATAGATTGCAAGGCCACCCAATGGAGTAAGTCAGGGCAGGGTAGCGGGTGGAGCCAGCCAGCCACTTGGGAGGCTGAGTCAGGAGGCCTGAGATGTGGAGGCCAGTCTGGGTTAGCTAGCAAGACTCTGGTTCACAACAGAACAAAATAAAATAAAAGGCATGGGTATGTGGCTCAGTGGCAGAACTGCCCTGGGTTCCACCACCACCACCAGTGACAATAGAAGCAAAGGTGAAGGTGGCAAGTGAGGCTGTCACATTTTTTCTCTAGGCCTGTGGTGAGTTTATTTTTTAATTTTCGTTTATTTATTTGTTTTTATATCAAGGATTGAACCCCGGGGCACTTAACCACTGAGACACATCCCCAGCCCTTTTTATTTTTTATGTTAAGGCATGGTCTCCCTAAGTTGCTTAGGGCCTCAATAAGTTGCTGAGGCTGGCCTTGAACTTGTGATTCTCCTGCCTCAGCCTCCAGTGCTTCTGGGATTACGGGTAGTGCGCCACCATGCCAGGCCTGGCTAGGTTTTGAAACGTGCAGTACGTTATTGTTACCTACAGCCACCCCACTGTAGATAGCACCCCCGAATTTCTTGCCCTGAGTGTAAGATAGTAGCCTGGATCAGCCTCCCAGCTGCTGGTGGCCACCAACCTGCTGCTGTGAGTGAGGTCGCGAGGTGCTTGCCTGGCTCATGTCCCTGGCTGCAGTGACCGTTGCAAACGGCGGCCTTCGCTCCTCTTCCTGTGTGCACGTCCCGTGTGTCCTCGGTCACTCAGCATGTTTCCACTTTTTGTCAGTTGAGGACAGCGCTGCGAGGACCACGGAAGGCAGAGGCTCTTTGGCAGCTGATTTCCGGCCCTTTGCTGTGCACCCAGGCAGGGACGGCCAGACCACACGGCAGGCTGCTTTCCTAGTAAGCGACATTCCCATGAGGGTGGCAGGGGCTCTCTCCGTCCTCACCAGCACTGTCATCTTTAGACTGTTTCTTTTAAAGAGAGGGAGAATGAGAGGGAACCGATTCCATTTAGTTTTTCACGTGGCTTTCCTTGCTCCTACACTTAGCTGTGCACGTGGTGCTGGGGTTTGAGCCGGTGTCCTCGAGCAGGCCAGGCAGGCAACGTAACCACCGCCCCAGCCCCCTCATCTTCTGTCTTGAAGGGTGAACCTCCTGCCTCGGCCTCCTGAGTGGCGGGAGTGCCGCAGCTCACTCCGAATCTTTAGTCTTAAGAACAGCCATTCTTGCTGGAGGGCGGGGTATCATTTCCCTGATGACAGTGAGGTGACCACTTACCTGTGGTCATTTGTGAGGCTCCTCTTGATTAATGTCTGTTTGGGTCCACCTGTGCCTTTCTATTTTGAAACAGGCTCTAAGTTGCCGGGGGCCTTGCTAAGTTGCTGAGGGCTGATGTCCAACTTGCCATCCTCCTGTCCAAGCTCCTGAGCCACTGGGATCACAGCCACCATGTCCAGCTATTGCCCATATTTATTTATATTTTTATTGTTTTAAGAAAGAGGGACAGTGAGAGAGAGAGAGAAAGAGAGAATCAATTCTTTAGTTTTTCCCGTGGCTTTTGTTGCTCCAACGCTTAGTTGTGTATGTGGTGCTGGGGTTCAAACCCGCGTACTTGCGTTTGCCAGGCAGGCGCGGTAACTGCTGGGCCACCGCCCCAGCCCCTATGGCCCATTTTTAACTTGGGTTATTATTACCATTATTTGCTTTGTTTGAATAGAGTTGTGACGAGTGTCCACACGGAGAAGAATGGAGCTAAACCTCCTCTCACTGGTTGTAAACATCAGCTCAGAATGGGTTCAAGAACAAACGTGAGACGCGAACCACGGAACTACCGGAGCAACGCGGGGGCGATGGTCCGGACGTGCGGCCGGGGATGCGCAGCAGCGCGGGCAGCAGCGCCTGGCGCGGGGCAGCGGCACTGGAGCGGCGGGAGATACAGCCCACCTCTGCGCGGCCCTGCGGGTCTGGTTTTGCCGTCGCTGCCTGTGCTTTTGGGGTCATGTCCAAAACGTTCTTCCCACTCCAAAGTCCCGGAGCACTGCCCTGCTTTCCCCTGGTCGTTCCAGGTCTCCGTCTGTTCTTTAACCGTTCTGAGCTGAGTTTTATAACTGGGGAGAGAGGGGTCCAGTCTCTGTCTTCTGCAGCTCCCAGAGCCTCCCAGCGTGTGCCGTAGGTGCTTTCAGCACCTTTTCCAAAACCCTGCACATTTATTTAGTATTGGGCTTATTAATATACAGTGGAATCTTCTATCTGCTTCTACATTTAATCTGTCACGTACCATGTAGCTTCTAGAAAGTTCTTTGTACACTCATGAGAGAATAGAATAAAAAAGAGAAGACAAATAACATTTAGCATTACTATGAAAATAGTGTTGACCTTTGGACTCCCCGAGTGGGTCTCAGAACTCCTGGCTTCTCTAAGAGGCCAGGCCGCATCTTCAGAACTACCTAAAAAGAAAAAAAATTTTTTTCAAGAGAGAGAGTGAGAAAGAGAGGATCAACTTTATTTAGTTTCCCACGTGGCCTTCGTTGCTCCACACCTGGCGGTGTACATGGTGCTGGGGTTTGAACCCGCGTCCCCGTGCATGCCAGGGGACGCCGAAAGCACTGAGCCACCGTCCCAGCCCCTCTTTACGAATATTTCCCACGCGCATGTTTTTCATCTCACAGCTCCGAGCAGTCGGCCCATTAGCATTCCAGCTTACACTCGCGATCCTGCCCTGCACACCACTGTCTCTGCGCGTGCTCTCTCCTCGTGGAACTGAACATCTCTACTCTTGAGAAAGCGACCGAAGGCTGACGTAGGCTGGGTGGTGAGGCTGAGCCCAACACCAAACCCACAGCCGGTCCTGCGGTGCCCGTCGCCTCCCGGCCTTCACTTGCCGCTGAAGTCTTTGGCTTAAATGTATTTGGAGCCATCTCATTTTAAAGAGCTCATCTGGAGTGCTTAAAAATTAATTAAACCTTTTCCCTCTGCCGTTTAATTCTTCCACTTCTGGCATCTCATCCATGGCTTGTGAGAAAAATTGCCAATCACAGGGTAATTTGCACCTAAAATAAAGGTGCAGGGAAGTGGAAGTTAGAGGCCGCCGGAATGTTCGTCCCTCGGATTCTCCTGCTCGCGCGTTGCAGCAAAGGCCCAGAATCTTCCTCTGCTTTTACAGCTTCCTTGTTGGGCAGAGACGTGTGCGCGTGTCCTTATGAAGGCCCTGCTTCCTCAAGCCACCTGGTGGCCACTGTCTCTCTCAGGACCAGGGCTGTTGCAGGAGTCTGGCTCCTAAGAGACTACAGCCTCGAGTCTACAGAGACTCCAGTCGGGTGTGAGGCCCATGGCTGCCATGGTGTCCACTGTCATCTGGGTGGCCCAGCCCAGCGTCCCACGGTGGAGGAGCACACATACACCTTCTCCAACACTGGAAGATGCGGCACTGGGGCCCAGCTGCTGGGAGCAGCTCGGTGCTGAAACTTTGCCCTGCCTGTGTGACTGTGACGAGCTGGGCTTGGCTTGACCTCACCATTAATGGCATCCAGTAGGCCCCTGTGTCTGGCTGTGCGTGTTCTCCGAGGGCACGGCTGGGATGAAGTGGCTTCTCAAGCGGGTAGGGAGCCCGTGCTCCTTTGACAGCACCCAGCTCCTTCCCTACACCGTCATCTATCTCAGAGGCTCTTCCTGGGTTGAGGAGTGGGCCTGGAGCAGGTCATGTGCATGTGTGTGTGAGTGTGTGTCTGTGTGTGCACATGCATGTGTGTCTCTATGTGTGTATGTGTGTGCATGTGTGTGATGTCTGCATGTGCATGTGTCTCTGTGTGTGCACGTGTGAGTGTATCTGTGTGTGCGTATGTATGTGCACATGTGTGATATGTGCGTATGTGTGTGTGTCTGTGTGCATGTGCATGTGTCTCTATGTATGCAGGTGTGTGCATGTGTGTGTGTCTGTGCGTATGTCTCTGTGTGTGCGTGTGTGCACTATGTGTGTCCATGTGTGTATTCTGTGTGTGTGTGTGCATGCGCACGTGCGTCTCAGTGCTGGGGTGGAGCCAGAGACTCCAGCAGGTAAACAAGTGCTCACTGCTGAGCCGCACCCCAGCCCCACAGGTTCACTTTTGGGTCCCTTCTGCCTGCTGATGCAAGGGAAGGCCTTAGCAAGGTGTGTTGTGTGGCTTTGACCCTGACGCTGGCTGTCCGCTGCTTTGGAGGAATCCCTTCCTCACTGAGGGGTTCCCCTGGTCCTGCCAGGCCTGGCCTGTGTGCCCAGCCCGAGGGAGCACAGGCGAGGGCTCCAGATGCCTGTCTGCCGGCCGACGCTCATTGGTGACGGAGACACGGGATATCTGGCCCTGTCCGAGGTGGCCACCCAGGGTTAGGGAACACAGGCGACACGGCCCTGGGGGATCTGCTCTCACATGTTTCAAGTGTGGCTGGTCATCCACCGCTGGACCAAGCCATCCTCGATTCCGTGGCTGAGAACCACTGACAAAGTCCCCTCCTTGACCAATCTGTAGTCCAGCCCTTCCGCGCCCTCTTCCCAGTGAGGCCTCCGCCGTGGCCCGTGAGAACCACAAAACCTGGGCACAGCTTCACCCACGCTGCTCACTGAGAGACTTGAAAAACTGCAGCCTGGTTCCTGCCATGCCGGGGCCCCAGCAGAATGCTGGCCACGTCCCTGGTGCCACTTGTGTTCCTGCTTGGGGCCTCTCGAAGACACTCTGCCCAACCCCTGCCTCAACAGCAGCTCACAGGAAATTCCCAGCCCACTTGTGCAAATGTTGCACTTCCCGACCCCGCTAAGCCCTCACTTGCCTTCTCCGTCATTCTGTCCTTAAAAACACCCAGCTTCATATTATAGTGATGTGGCTTCATCAATGTTTATAGCAGCTCAATTTACTATAGCTAGACTATGGAACCAACCCAGATGCCCCTCACTCGACGAGTGGATGCAAAAACTTTGGTACATATATACAATGGAATACTACTCGGCCATTAGAGAAGACGATATTATGGCTTTTGCAGCCAAATGGATGGAGATGGAAGGAATTATGCTCAGTGAAGTATCCCAATCTCAGAGACTCACGGGCCGAATGGTATCTCTCATCTGTGGAAGCTAGAATACATGGGGAAGCAGTATGTTATACGGCTAAGCTAACAATAACCTCAAATTGTATGATTCTCAACGCAATAGGGGGATGGCTCCCTAGGGTACTTGGAGGCATAGGAGGGGGAGGGGGGTGCAGGAAGAACTCCTAGGAGACTGGAGGGTGGGAATACGGGGGAACCATCTCAGAAGGAGATCGCTGTCCTCCACGAGATATCCATTTAACTCAGGAGTTCTTCTGGGGGAAACAGCAACAAGGGGAACCCGAGCTGGGCTTCCATGATGTGGCATTAGCCCTGGATAACTAAGTATATATACATTGATTGTTGAATGTTTGATAATGTTTCCCCCTCAATTGTATCTCTATAACCATCTAATAAATTTTAAAAAAAGAAGTTCAAGACATTTTTTTTAAACTCTAACTCTGAAAACTCTTAAGGAAGATGTAAGAAGCAACACTTAATAAATTATATTTTATAATTTAAAAAAAACAACCACCCAGCTGGAGTGGTGGCTCAGCAGTTACGGCGCTTGCCAGGCATTCGAGGGGACCCAGGTTCAAACCACAGCACCAGGTACGCAACTAAGTGTTGGAGCAATGAAAGCCATGTGGAAAACTCAATAAAAAATGATTCTCTCTCTCTCTCTCTCTCTCTCTCACACTGTCCTTTCCTCTTTAAAACAACAACAAACACCCAGCTTCGGGCTGCAGTGGTGGTTAAAGTGCTTGCCTGGCATGCGCAAGGACCCGGATTCAAACCCCAGCACCACATACACAACTAAGTATTGGAGAAATGAAGGCCAGATGAAAAAACAACATTGATTCCCTCTTTCTCTCTCTCACTCTTTCTTTAGGGGTGGGGGAAACCCAATCACCCAGTTGCCCCTGCGCAGTGGAGAGCAGAGCCTGCTGGCCTCTGCCCCGCTGCAGCAGAGGGAGTGACATTTGTCTTGTGCCTTCAGCACGCTCCTCACTTGGCTTCTCTTTGAACCCGGGTTAGGGCTCCTCAACCCAGTTTCAGTGCGCAGGAATTCAGGACAGCCTGGGCTGGGTACTTCTGGTCCCACGTGTGGACTGGGGGCTTGGCTGTGGTAGAGCTCGGGTACGGCACATGCGTGTCCTGGGTTCAAGCCCCAGCACCAAAAGCAAAACAAAAGGTGCAGGGCAGGCTACTGTCAGGGTGACAGGGGCTGCAGGTCCTGCTTCGAGGTGGCCACTGGCACAGCTGTGAGGTGCTGCTGGCTGTGGGCAGGAAGCCACGTGGACCTTGTACCAGGATGTTCTGGGTGTCCTTGTGGCACGCGGCTGGCCTCCCCCAGAGAGAAGAGAGCAAGGTCCTGGAGGGCCCTTGTTGTCACTTGGGTGTCCTGCAGGCTTCACAGGCCATCCCTGTCCACTGTGGGAGTGTTGGGGGTCATCCTGGCGGCTGGCTGTCATGACGCTGGGTGCGCCACCTGAGCTCTGGGTGCTGGAGGCAACCTCCTAGTCCAGCTTCCCCTCTGTCAAGGGAGGAGTTAGTGGAGGAAGGGGTTAAGGCGCACAGAGGCCTTTCTCAGAGCAACCCACTTGCAGGCTCTGGCCCAATTCCTAGACGGCCTGTTTCGGGGGCGGGAGGGGTCACAGCAGCTGTCTGGGTTCCCCATCATTTCTCCTCTCGCTTCCGAGGTCAGGGAGCTGGGAGGGGATGTGAACAGGTGGCTGCTCACTGGACTGGCTGGGACACCAAGGATCTGCCAGGGAAACTGCCAGGGGGTGAGTTGGCAGGCGGCCCCTGGACGAGCTGGGCCTCGCTTTGCTCCTTTTAGGAGCTTGCTCCTGATTAATGATTCTGTTCAAGACGGATTAAGCTGCTGGAACCTTCCTCCATTCATCGGTGCCAGCTCTTGCCTCTTCTTAGCACTTTTTTTTTCTAGTCCCAGTCTCCCCCACCCCCAACTTGTTCGTGGGGTGAACCATGGGTCCAAGATGAACCGGCAGCCCCAAGGACTCTCCCTGAGCTCGGAGAGGAGCAGAGCCAAGAGCCGTGGCTGCAGACACAGCAGTTCAGGTTCAAGACCGCCCCCCAGCCCAGGCCCTCCGTTTTCTGAGCTCCCTTATTTTCCTCCGACAAATGTTCCCCTTTCCGGCAACAGCCCAGGCCTCCACTCAACCTTCCCCAGAACTAGTGGGAAGGAGGCCAGCGGACAGAGCTGCTGTCACGCCGACAGCCCTGCAGGACTCCTAGCCTGCCTTTCTTCGACCAGTGGCAAAGCCTTCAAACCCGGCCCCTGCTGGGACCAGTACTGCAGTGGAGTCAGAGAGCCTTCCATCCTCCTGTTCTGTAGGAGTCCGTGGAATGCTGTGACCAGCTATTTGAGAGAGCCGTCCTTCCTGACTGACAGCTGTCCTGCAAGCCCGGGATTGGACCTGGGCTGTTGTGTGAGGCGGGAGGGTCCTGTGCCTGCCCCTCTGTACCCACTCTGGGCTGGGCCTCTGCAGCCTTCTCCGCTCTCCCGAGCTGTTCTTTATTCTGCTGGGCTCCCAGGGTCTGCTCAGAGAGGCAGCTCACTGCGCTCCTCTGACAGGGGCTGCCAAGCCTGCAGAGCCCAGCCGCCCACACAGTGGCTCTTTGTGCCTCGCTGGGCGGCCGTCCCTCTCCTGGCCCCAGCTGCCCCTGCGCTCTGGTTTTCCTCCGTCTTTTCTTCGGCTTCTTTTTCCGGTTGACTTAGCTATTACAGAGCAGGGGTGGGGAAAGCAGGGCCCGCGCATGGAGTCTGCCAGCGAGGGGGCTCCTGGCCCGGCTGTGACATCATCCGGAGGTCACATTCCTAATGACAGGCCCGGGATGGCACTCCTGGGCTCACTTTGCTTTCCTGCCAGGACACAGAGTCAGTGCCTGTCTCCTGGTAGCAGCTTCCCCATCAGGGTCCTGGCCCCCACCATCCTGGGACGTTTCCAAAACTCTACTGCGTATGAGTGGAGGGTAGGAGAGGACGAAATCTCTCTACTTCAGATAAGGCATGGACTAGGACAAGAAGCCTGGCACATTTAAAAATGAAATCTAAGGGCAAGGTTGGTCTTGAGTAGATGAAGGAGGAGGAGCAGACCCCAGGGCCTTGGGGGACCTCGTCTGTGAGGTTAAGGCGCTTGCCTGGCAAGCACAAGGATGCGGGTTTGAACCCCAGCACCACGTACACAGCGAAGTGTCGGAGCAATGAAAGCCACATGAAAAACAAAATAAAATTGATTCTCTCTCTCTCTAAAAAAAAAACTAAATTGTTTCTCTCTCTCAATGTCCCTTTTTAAAATAAATTAATTAATTAATTAATAAAAATAAAAGAAAGGGACTCTACTCGGGAGGCTGAGGCAGGAGGATGCAAGTTCAAGGCCAGCCTGGGCAACTTAGTGAAAGTGTATCTCAACATAAAAAATTTTAATAAAGATCCAGATGTGGTGGTGCATGCCTGTAACCACAGCCACTTGGGAGCTGAGGCAGGAGTGTGGCTTGAAGGCCAGATTCAGCATCTTAGTGAGACTCTGACTCAAAATAAAAAATTAGGAAATGGGGGCTGGAACAGTGGCTCTGAGGTTGGAGCGCTTGCCTGGCATGCACAAGGACCTGGGTTTGAATCCCAGCACCACATACGCAACCAAGTGTCAGAGAAACAAAGGCCAGATGAAAAAAATAAATAAAATTGATTCTCTCTCTCTTTAAAAAAATTTTTTTTAAAGAAATTGGCTGGGGATATGGTTCAGTCCTTGGTACCAAAAAATAAACAACCAACCACAAAAAAATAAATAAAAGTAAATTTTAAAAATGTAAAAAGGGCTGTGGGCAGAGCACTTGCCTAGCATGTGCAAGGCCCTGGGTTCAAAGTAGGGAAAAAAGAAAACGGATACAGACAGGGTTTGGGAGCTGGCCTTGCTAGGAAGCTGGGCTGCTGCGGGGTGGGTGGTGTTGGTAATGCATCGCCTGTTAAAATATTGAAATGTCTCCACCCATTGTTAAATAGCTGCTGCTCCGCCTCCGCAAGCCCCTCCACTCTGCCTGCTACAGCCCCTCCCCAGGGGCCTCCTGGAACCTCTTTACATCCAGCTGCCAGCGTGGCAGGTCCGGCAGAGCTGGGGTGCAGGACCCCATTTCTGGCTAGGGCCCGCCTTGCACATTCTGAGTGTTCTCCTGTCCCACGAGGACTACAATGTGTGTTGGCAGGGATGTTTGGAAGGCGCTTCGCTGTGGCAGTGCTTGAGGGTCTGATTCACTGAATCTGGGAGTGGGTTCTGGTACATGGTGGGGGGGCTATGGCATTAAACCCGTTCCTAGACATCGAAATCTGATTTATTAACATTGGCAACATTTATACGCTATCCTGCCAACAAAGTTCTGAAATTGAAATCGCATGAAACTTTCCTAGTTCCTGCTAGTGCCACATACGCCCTTTCCTTTCTAGAGCAGCAAATTCACTTAAAAATAATTAAGAAAAGATTGATGGGATTTTGGAATTGTAATGAAAAATATGATCTCATTAGTAAGTCATGAGTCAGGGCCAGGCACTGTGTCAGATGTACCCACTTCTACATAATTAGAAGAAGCTGATGCAAGGGGAGCTTAATAATGGCATGAATTAAAAAATTAAAACAGTTTCCTTTTTTACTTTTTTGGCTATACTGAATTCTGTTTTGCAAAGATTCAGAAAGAGATCTCTTAAAAAAAAAACCTTATCAAATGTAACTGAGTCCGTGAAAAGGAAAATGGTGGCAAAAAGATGAAGGAGCAGATGAAGGCGTCTTTCCACCTCGTCCCCGTGGCCCTCACTCGGGGTACTGGTTCCATGCCGTCGGCCTCCCAGGTGGGCACACCCACACCTGGGCATGCTCTGAAAAGAGCCACTCCTCACTGTGGACCCGGGATAAATCACTCCCCTCCAGAGGAGACCCACCCTGAAAAGACCTCAGCCACTCTGGAGCAAGATGAGCTGGACAGCAGCCTTAGTGCTGCCACTTCCAGGCAGTGACCCTGGATTGAGTCCTGGGGTGTTCTACCACTGAGTTATGTCCCCAGTCTCTTTTATTTTTATTTTTAAAGAGAGAGGGACAGTGAGAGAGAAAGAGAGAGTCAACTTTACTCAGTTTTTCACAGGGCTTTCATTGCTTTGACACTTTGTTGTATACATACATGGTTCTGGGTTTGAACCTGTGTCGTGGTGCCTCTCAGGCAAGGGTTGTAACCAATGAACCACTGCTCCAGCCCTTCCAAGTCATTTCTTTTCTTTTCTTCTTTTTTAAAGAGAGAAGAGAGGGACAGTGAGAGAGAGAAAGATAGAATCAATTAATATCAACCACTTGTTCCAAAATCTTTTTAAAATTTTTATTTACTTATTTATTTTTAGTACTGGGGAGTTAACTTGGGGGTACTTTACCACTGAGCTACATCCCCAGTCCCTTTTTATTTTGACACAGGGTCTTGCTAAGTTGCTGAGGCTGGACTCCAGCTTGCAATCCTCCTGCCTCAGCCTCCCAAGTAGCTAGAATTACAGGCATGTGCCACCACACCTGGTTCTGCTCCAAAATCTTCAGTGACTGCCACCAAATGTAGTTAAATCTTCTCCCTTACTGGTGAAGAGTTTCTGCAATATGAAGATAACATTACACCATTCCCTCAATAAATTTCTTGTTTTGTTTTGATCCTGCTGTTCCTCCTCCCTGGAATGCCCTCTGATTTCTGTTGAGCAGAAATCTCACACCCCCAGGGATGGAGCTGAACGTACTTGCCCACTGCCTCACCGCGAGCAACATCTGCTCAGGTCGCTCAGGTACCCACTGTGGAGGCCTCTGGACTTCCTGCCATGTTGGGCGCTGGCACTTTGAGTTTGGAGGGAGGGGGCCAAGGCAGCAGGGGGTGGTGGAGTCAAGGGCAGAAGGGGCAGTGTTTTCACAATGGGCGCTGCTGCTTAGGTTGGGAGCACTGCTCCCGGCACCCGCTCACACAGCCCTCTCCTCTGGGCAATCCAGTCGTTCTGCACCTGGTGGAAGGGCGCCTGGGCAGCTGGACCCCTCTGCACAGGGCACCACCTCCCTCCTCTCCACCACACCATCCTCTCTACACCAAGCACTCAAGAGACCTGCGTTCTTTCAAATTGAAGAAGGGGACATTGTTCTACTTTGAAATGTCAACAAAGACCCAGCTGGGCACAGCTACTCCAGAAGCTGATGCGTGGGGATCTCAAGTTCAAGGCCAGTCTCGGGAACTTAGTGAGAGCCTGCCTCAACAAAAAAGGTAAAAAGGAGCTCAGCAGTTGCAGTGTCTGGCATGTGCCAGGACCTGGGCTCGAACCCCAGCACCACGTGCACAACGAAGTGTTGGAGCAATGAAAGCCACACGAGAAACTAAATAAAATTGATGCTCTCTGTCTCTGTCTCACTGTCCTCTCTCAGGAAGGAAGGAAGGAAGGACGGACGGACTTGGAGGCAGGAGAAGGGGCTCGGAGGCGGGAATCAGGATGATGTTGATGGGAACAGGGAAGAAGGATCTAAGAGGTTCCGGAAGTAAACCTAACAGTGAGCCTCCCGTGCTGCCTGGGAGTCAGAATCCGACCTGCGGCAGCCGCAGGTCAGGGAACGCTCCCAGGCCATGCGCCACGCCGCGGGCACCGCCAGCTCGAGGCTCACAGTCAGCAGCAGAACCCCTCCCCCACCCAGCGCCTGCCAGCGAATGCTCCTGGGCAGCACGTGCGTTCAGCGCTGTCCCGGCACAGAGCCCTGTCCGGTGAGACGGTCTGTTCCTGCAAACTCGGGGTCACGGGGACTTGAGCCCACCAGCTTTCTGCTCTCGTCACACCCTGGGTTTGTCTCTTCAGTCTCATCACTTCCCACCTCTCCATGCCGTCTACTCAAATCCTGGTCACCTTCCCTTATTTCAGCAAGGATTCGTTAAACTCACGTTCCCTGTCATCCTGAGTAGCCTCAGTGTCTTTGGAATAATGCATATGAAACCTGAGCTTCGGGTCTGTCACCCACAACCCCCAATCTCCACTTCTCCCTTTCAGCCCTTTGTAGCAACACTATGCCTCCTCCTGCCTACGCCTCGCAGTGGGTGAGGCTGCCATCCTCCCTAGAAACCCCACCCTCAACCTCCAACTGCGGCTTGCAGCTCCCTCAGAACACCACCAGTGGAGGGAAGTAGTTATGGTGAGCATCTTTCCTAATTCCTAATTTCAAAGGGGAAATTTCAACATTTTTATAGTAAGTATATTTGTACAAGGTAATGTATAGGTGCACATTAATGCATCTGTTGAAATGGTCCTTTATATTTTTGTTTTGCTTTGGAACTGGGGATTGAACCCAGGAACACTTAGCCACTGCACCACATCCCCAGCCCTTTTTATTTTTTACTTTGAGACAACGTTTTGCTAAGTTGCTTAAGACCTTGCTAAATTGCTAAGACTGGCCTTGGACTTGCAATCCTCCTGCCTCAGCCTCCAAAGCCACTGGGATTATAGGTGTGCGCCCCCATGCCCAGTTCGTTTAGTGGAACGTTTTTTTTTTCTTTAAGAAAGAGGGGACTCAAAGAGAGAGACAAAGAGAGAAGCAATCTTTATTTACCTTCTCATGTGACCTTTATTCCTGGGACACTTCGTTGTTTACATGGTGCTTGGGGTTTGAACTCTCATACTAGCACATGCCAGGCAAGCACCATAACTGCCAAGCCACCGTTCCAGCCCCTGCTGGAAAGTTTTAAATTACAGATTCTATTATGCCCAATCCATGAGACTCCAAACAAACCACCACAGAGCCGCTGTCCGCTGCAATCACACAGGGCTTTACTGAGTCCAAGCTTGAGCATGGTCCACCGTCCAGCACTCCGACGCAGCGGGTGGAGGAGAGCGGCCCGAGACTCAGAGTCAGGGTTTATGAAGGAAAATTCTGCAAGCTGGGAGTCACAAGCCTTGACGTTACGGGATTGGGTGAAGGCAGGTGGGAGACTGTGACCTCTGCTGCTGTTGGCTATGGGCCTGGGGGTTTTTGTGTTTCTACCACAAGGACATCTGGACCCTATAGGTAGTTGTTTGTCAAGGTTTTCTTTTGGCTCCAGCCATGGTTTACATTCCTAAGTTGTTTTTATGGCCTTGTAGTGTCTCCCAATAGAGGCAGTTTAGGTCTTGCTGCTCTCTGTGTGAGTGCTCTGGACAAGATGGAGTTTGTCCGGTTCTCACATTAACCCTATCCTCACAATTCAACTTCTTTTTTAATAGCTATAGGATTCTCAGATTCATTTGGAACAACAAGAAACCCAGAAAAATCAAAGCATTACTAAGCAAGAAAGACAAAACAGGTGGTTTGCCAACACTGGACCTAAAATTATACCACAGAGCTGTAGTAACAAAAACAGCATGGTACTGTACGAAAACAGGAATGAAGACCACGCCCACAAATCTTTAAACATCCGATCTTCACAAAGGGGTCAAAATATAACATGGAGGATAAACAGCATATTCAACAAATGGTGCTGGACAAGTTGGACAGCCACGTGCAGGAAGCTGAAATTAGATCCTTATCTCTCACCTTGCACAAAAATCAAATCAAAATGGGTTGAGGAACTAGGAATTAAACCAGCTACCATACACTGCTAGAATAAAAGTTAGGACCAACACTCCAGCACGTGGGAGTTGGCAACAACTTCCTCAACAAGTCTCTCGAAGAGAAAGAATTAAAGTCAAGAATTAACGAGTGGGCAGCTGGAGCAGTGGCTCAGTAGTTATGGTGCTTGCCTGGCATGCGCAAGGATGAGAGTTTGAACCCCAGCACCACATACATGAAAAACTAAATAAAATTGATTCTCTCTCTCTCTCTCTCTCTTTCTCCCTCACTCTCTTTAAGGAAAAAAAATTAATTAGTGGGATGCCATTAAATTAAAAAGCTTTTGCTCACTCAAGGAATTGGTCAAAACTGTGAAGAGAGAGCCTACAGAATGAGAGATAATCATGGCCTGTGATTCCTCCAACAGGGGACTAATAGAGCTAACAGGGCCATAGAGCTAAACAGAAACTTCTCAATGAGGAAATTGAGCAAGCCAATGAATACATGAGAAAGTGTTCTAAATCACTAGTAATCAGAGAAATGCAAATCAAAAAAGATTTCACCTCGGGGCTAGAGTGGTGGTTCAGTGGCTATGGTGCTTGCCTGGCATGTGTGAGGTTGTGGGTTTGAACCCCAGCACCATGTACATGATGACCTGTCAGAGCAATGAAAGCCACATGAAAAACTAAATAAAATTGATTCCCTCTCTCTATCTCACTGTCACTGACCCTCTTTCTCTTTAAAAAACAAAGATAAAACTTCACCTCCCTCCGGTTAGATTGGCAAAGATGAAGAATATAAACAACAACAGATGCTGGAGGGGTTGCAGGGAGATAGGAAGACTAGCACACTATTGGTGGAACTGTAGACTGGTACAGCCCTTCTGGAAAGTAGTGTGGAGAATCCTCAAAAAATTAGGGATGGAGCCACCGTACAATCCAGCTGTCCCTCTTCTGGGTATTTTTCCAGAGGAGTTAGAATCAGCACATTAGAGCGACACAGCAAAATGTATGTTCATGGCAGCTCAATTTACAATAGCTAAATTGTGGAACCAACCCAGACGCCCCTCACTGGATGAATGGATCCAAAAGCTCAGGAATATACATACAGTGGAGTTCTACTCAACTATTAGAAACAATGATATTGCATCCATTGAAGGTAAATGGATGGCAATGGAAGAAATGCTGAGCAAAGTTAGCCAAACCCAGAGACTCAAGAGTTGAATGTGGAGACTGGAGCTAAACCCAGGCTTGGGTGAAAGGCAATCAAACACATGTATTAGACCCAGCAAAGACAAAGCAACACATAATCTAGGGGAACCATAGATATGTAGGTGGGGGAGAGGGGAAGGGAAAAGAGAGGGGATGGTAGAGGGTAGGAAGATAGGGAGGAATCTAGGAAGATAGGGAGACAATCAACAATGTGACATAATCTTTACCCCCCCAGAAGTCAAATAATACTTATGCAATCATTTAATTCTGAAAAATTCACAATCATATGTATATATACACACACACACACACACACACATATCTCTTATAGGGGCATAATATAGAAAACTCTAGAGACAGGGTGTGGGCAATGTGGGGGTAACTACGGTTTAAGACCAAGTGCATATCATATCGTTACTTTATACACATTTATGATTGTACAACAATTCAACTCCTCAATAAACAAAATAAAGTACAATACAAGAAAAAAACAATGAACAAGAAAAAAAATAGCTACAGGACTAGCTGGAGTGGGGCCCAGCAGCAGAGCGCTCACCTGGCACGCAGCAGGACCTGGGTTCAATCCTTAGCACCACATATATAACTAAGTGGAGGAAAAACAAAATCCAGACAAAAAAATAAAATTAACTCTTTCTCACTTTCTCCTGAAAAAACAAAAAAGCTATAGGATCACCAGGTTTTCTATTTCTTTTTGTGTCAGTTTTGTTTTTCAACAAAAATTTCAAATATGTTTTCATACAATTATTTAAAGTATACTCTTGCCAGGAATGGTGGAGCACATCTGTGATCCCAGCAATTCAGGAGGCTGAGGCAGGAGGATTGCAAGCTCAAGTCCAGCCTGGAAACCTAACAAGACTCTGTCTAAATAAAATAAAATAAAATAAAATAAAATAAAATAAAATAAAAAAAATAAAATGGGCTGGGGATATGACTCTGTGGTAGAGCAACCCAGTACTGAAAAAAAAAGTATATTCTTATCGTTTGAATGTCTGCAAGATCTGTGGTAGTCTCTTTTTTTTTATTCCAATTATATATTCTTTGATTCCTCTTTTTTTCTTGAACAGTTTAATCAGGCATTTCTCAATTTTAATAAATATTTTTAAAGAACCAATTTGTGTCCTTCTAGATTTTCTTAATTTTATGACTGGTTTCTATTTCATGACCTTACCTATATTATTTTCCTTCCTTCTCTCTCTTCTTGCTACATGCCTTTCCATGTTCTGGTACTGGGGATTAAACCAGGGCTCTAACACTGACCTACATCTCCAGTCCGTTTTGTTTGGTTTATTTTGAGACAGGGTCTCATTATGTTGCTAAGGATGACTTGAACTTATGATCTTCCTGCCTCAGCCTCCTACATCTCTGGATTACAGGTGTGCATCAATGCATTGAGTATAATCTTTCTTCTTGAACATAGGATTTAAGGCTATCAATTTTTCTCCAAATAATGCTTTAGGTGCATCTTATTAGTTTTATATGTAATATTTTCTTTATCATTCAGTTCAAAATATTATATAATTTCCATTTTTACATTAATCTGTGAATCATTTAGAATTATGTTTCTTATTTTATACCAGTATGGAGATTTTGAACTTATCTTTTAATCACCTGTTCGTGGCTGAGATTTCCTTCATGAGGCAGTGTATGACCACTGGTTATAAATACTCACTGTGTGCTTGAGAAAAGTATGTATTCTTCTGGTTTTGTAGGGTGTTCTGTTCATATTCTTTTTTTTTTTTTAAGTACCAGGGATTGAACCCAAGGGTGCTTAATCACTTAGCTGCATCCCGCCCATTTTTATTTTTTTATTTTCAGACAGGGTCTCAGTAAGTTTCTTAGATTCTTGCTAAGTTGCTGAGATTGGCTTTGAACTTAGGCTCCTCCTGTCCCAAATACTCAGGAGGCTGAGGCAGGGCCTCAGCAACTTAGCAAGTCCCCTGGGTTCAATCTGCAGTATCAAATTCACAAATAAAGAAAGAAAGAAAGTAGGGTCAGGGTGTGTAGCTCAATGGTAGAGTGCTGGCCTAGCTTGTGTGAGGCCCCTGTATGTCAGTGTCCCCAGAACCATAATATGTACCCAAATGTAGTTTTTGAAAAACACAACATTGCGTTATAATTTCCTAATTTGGTGTGATTGCTCCATTAAAGGGAATCGTCTGATTTTTGCAAACGTGTAGGAGCTTGAGTGCTACACACCCTTCTGTTGTGGATTAACTAGAACTGGTGCAAATCTGTATTCCATGAGGAAACAAATGTGAGCCCCCCAGCCTCAGTTTCCCTTCTGTCCTCGTGGTTTCCAGCCTCTGTGGGCTCTTGACGCTTTCTCACCTTGCATCCCCTGGGCCTGCTTGGCTTGCCACTGTACCTGAGTTGCTGATGTCGCCAGGTGCTCAGCTGTGTCCAGCACTGAAGGTCAGCCCCTATTTTCCGTCCACATACTATGTGCTGTTGCCTTTGATCCTGGTCACGAGGCTCAGATTGCTTCTGACAAGGCAGGGGGACTGTGGAAGCGTCCAGCGGCCAGGCATGTGGGCACACACCCGTATCCTGGTTGCTCTGGGGGCTGAAGCAATTTAATGAGACCCTGTCTCAAAGTTGAAAGGGCTGGGGCTGTGGCTCAGTGACAAAGCATCCTGGGTTCTATCTCCAGCATGGGGGTGGTGGGATCTTGCTGGGCTGGAGATGTACATCAGCTTCTTCAGAATTAAAGAAACTGGAGCCATTGCTCAGGAATTGGAGCACTTGTCTGGCGTGGGCGAGGACCCGGGTTCAAACCCCAGCACCATGTACAAGACTGTGTCAGAGAAACAAAGGCCAGAGGAAAAACTAGATAAAACTGATTCTCTGTCACTGGCCCCCTAGCTCTGTGTTTAAAAAAAAATGAGTGCTTCTTTTTCCCACTTTAGCCTGGCTTACTGGTGTGTGACAATGGCCTTTCTGCTTGCTTTCCTCATATGCGACACTCATCTTTTTCTATCCACCACATTTTTTTTTTGGTACCACAGACTGAACCCAGGGGCGCTTCACCACTGTGCCACATTTCCAGCCCTTTTTATTCTTTCTTTTTTTTTCTTTTTTTAAAGAGACAGGGGATAGTAAGAGAGAGAGAGAGGGAAAAATCAATTTTTATTTAGTTTTCCACATGGCTTTCATTGCTCTGACACTTCGTTGTATACGTGGTGCTGGGGTTCGAACCCGCAGGTTCACATGCCAGGCAAGGGCTGTAACTGCTGAGCTACTGCTCTGGCCACTGCCCCCCGCCCCCATTTCTATTCTTTGAGACAGGGCCTTGCTAAGTTGCTGAGGCTGGCCTCCCAGTCACTGGGGTCACAGGCGGGGCCACGTGCCCCACCACCACCTAGTCCTCTAGCTGTGTGGCTTTTGGCCACTTCGTCCAAGTTCCCTTCTGGGTCCTGGGTGTTGCTGTGTCTGGCTGACTCCTATCATCTCCCCCTTGCCTCCGTTGCTCCTCTTGGTTCCTGGCTTACATTCCTCAGCAGCACGGGTGACAGCACCAAAGACCCCAGGTAAGTCCATTCATCAGCACCCCATCCAGCTTAGGAACCGCGGCACGACTCCAGCATCAAGTTGCTGCTTAATGCAGTCGTCTCTGTGATGCCTTAGACACCAAACGGCAGTCATTCAAAACCTTTTCCTCTCCTCCTTCCATCTTTTTCCCCTGTTGGCATTTGTGTTAACTTCACTAATCCATAGGGTTTGCCCTAGTTCTCTAGTCAGGGATGTGGCTAATCCATAGGGTTGGCCCCACCTCTCCTCTCTGGTCATGGATGCGGCTAATCCATAGGGTTTGTCCTAGCTCTATAGTCAGGGATGTGGCTAATCCATAGGGTTGGCCCTACCTCTCTAGTCAGGGATGTAGCTGGTAGTAACAACAGAAAGTTAGAGTTGGAAAAGCATTCAAGATAAAATGGTACATAAAAAAATTAAGAGGCTGGAGTGGTGGCTCAGTGGTATGGCATTTGGTTGGCATGTGCAAGGACCCCAGTGCCACATATACAACTAAGTGTTGGAGCAATGAAAACCAGATGAAAAACTAAAATAAAATTGAATCTCCCTTTCTGTCTCTCACTCTCCCTGTCTCTCTCTCTCTTAAGAAAAATTAAAAACAAGACAAAACTACAACAAAAAAAGAAATGAATTAAAAAAATTAAATATTACAGCTGAGTATGGTGGCCACACCTGTAACCCTAGAGACCCAGGAGGAGGAGGCAGGAGGACTGCAAGTTCAAGGCCAGCCTGAGCAACTTAGTGCGACCCTGTCTCAAGAAATAAAAATGAAACGGTAGCACAGTGGTGGGCGCTGGCTCAGGCCCTGGAGGCCGCGGTGAGGAAGCGAGGGCCTAGTGAGTACAACCGACTTGCCTGGGGCGCTTTCTTTATCACTGCTCGAGTCCAGACTGGCTTGGAGCACAGGTCCTCATCGGAATGTCATTGGGTGCTGGCAGGGGCAACACAGCCTTCCTGGGTAAGCATGGTAATGATATCTGTGTGCCTCTCAATCTGCCATAAGGGTTCCTTGCAGTTGTTAAATGAAACAAATAATCACAGTTTAGTGATTTCATAAAACTTCATGTTTAAAAACTTAAATGATTACTACTCGTTCAGCAGAGTCTACAATTTAGAAAATAAATAAGTTTGAGTCACAAAGTTAGCACAAAACAATTAATGCAGTAAGTAAAGACCTCATCCGATTAGCACATAACTAAGAACAAAGCAATTCATAAATTTTAAATACTAGAACACTGTTTTGTTTGCTTGTTATTTTATTTCCTCGAACTAAACTGCAGTGGAACCGGATCACACCGCCTGTTGATTTGCTGATAGTAATGTTCTACCTTTACTGGTCGGGTGCTTTCCTGGCTGGGGCCGATACCCCACAGTAATGGAGGAAGCGGGGCGCCACCCCATTTTGCAGATGAAGATATGGACACATGGCTGGCTACAAGCAGGAATCTGCCTCGGGTCACGCAGCTGGTGAGTGTCACAGCCAGACCATCTGACTCCAGAGCCTGGGGCTAATCCAGGCTGCACAACTTGTCTGCAGAGTTCTGCTTCCCTCTTCCCTGCTTCACTGGAAAAGGGCTCAGATTCAACAAGACCCACCCGAGAGCCTGGGTCTCCTGGAAGAGCTCAGAAAACCATAGGATGTCTCCTCTCTGCCACCTGCCTGCTGTGCTAGTCCACTGTAGTGGCTTGCCCTCTCTGAGAGCTCCTGGAGGGTCAGGCCCATTCTCCTGGTGTCGGGGAAGACAGCGCTTGCACAGAATGGCTGGGCTCTTGTCCCCTTTCATAAACAGGAGCTGAACAAACCGGCAAACTCATAGGTATAAATGCAAGGCTGTGGACCTACTGGTTTTTCACTGTAGTGATGATTAACTGTCTCGGACAATTAGACGATCGCTGTAGAGGTACCTGAGCAGACGCTCAGCACAGCTGCAGAGTTGGGGACATCTATCTTTATGTCTGAAACGTGCTGTCAGCTTTTTAATTCTGCTTCCTGTGGTCCCTCATCAATCCAGGCAGCCTTTGACACTTTAATCAGCTTGCCCCAAAGTTGGAAAACATATGACAACTGGATTAGATTTCATGATGCCAGTCAGAGCTGGGTGTGGTGGCCACACCTGTAATCCCAGCAGGTCAGGAGGCTGAGGCAGGAGGATCACAAGTTCAATGCCAGCCTCAACAACTTCGTGAGACCCTATCTCAAAATTAAAAATGATGAAAGAGCTAGAGATGTGACTCAGTAGTTAAGTGCCCCTGGGTTCAATCCCCATTACCAAAAAGAAAAAAAAGCCTCTAGTTAGTACGGTGTTGTAGATCCAATCGGGGGGCCCAGATGCTTCTTTAGGGACAGAAGGAGATAGTCAGCAGGTTGGTGGGGTCACTCTAGCCGAGTTGACACTGTCGGTCTTTTCACACCCTGTTGTATTTCCCACCTTCGTAACATTTCTGAGATAGATATTACATTGTTGACATTTTCAGGCTTGGAAATAAAGACTGGCGTGACATGTCTGACAAATGGCAAGGTTTCAATTCAAACTTTTTTTTTAAAGAGAGAGAAGGAATCGATTTTTTAGTTTTTCATGTGGCCTTCGTTGCTCTGACACTCGTTTTGTGCATGGTGCTGGGGTCCGAACTCGCGTCCTCGCGCTTGCCAGGCAAGCGATGTAACCGCTGAGCCACTGCTCCAGCCCCTCAAATTCTTATCTTTGGCTGTAAGCTTTTGTGCTTATGGCACTCCAAACCCCAATTTTTATACAGCATAGTATTTTCCAAACTGAAAGGCAGGGTCAAACTTTATTGTGAATTATTAAAGTATTATCACAGAATTTAGTAATTGAGGAAAATAAGTGGGGAGAATATTGCCAGACACAGGGCTAATTTGCTCCTAAAATTACATCACTTGATACCTTATTTCTCTGGATTTGGCAATTGTGAAGGCAAGAAAATCGGACGGGATGGGTTAGGGAGTGTCCCTCAGGCCTTCACCGCAACACGCCAGCAACAGACCCATGGCCCCCTCGAGCCTCGGGTGCAAGGCCACGGACAGTCAAGCAGCATTCTTTCTTCCACAGCTCAACAAACCGCCCACTGCCCCTGGACAGAAGTCGACCGCAGAGGGTAAGAAGCCAGTCTGCCTTTTCAAATAATTTAATGGGAACAACAAGAAGAAAAAGCTTCGGTAAGATGAACGGGGAAAATCCCTGGATAATCCGATTGCTAATATGATTACACCAAAGTTAAAAATCCCGGACACCTCACCGCTTCCGTCCTCGGAGCTGATGACGTTAACCATGCATTTGTGGTATAGTGGACAGTATTTTAACTGTAGGATCATGGCGGTGCTCATGTGGCCTTCCTTGCCTGCTGCAGCAGGAGATCATGGCGGTGCTCATGTGGCCTTCCTTGCCTGCTGCAGCAGGAGGGTGGCATTGGGACACAGGCTGGGTCTTGGGAAGAGCAGGTGTCAGGTGCTCTTCCGCACAAATTCAGCGGGTGGCCTCTGTCTCAGTTCCTTCAGCTGCACCATAAGGGCAGGACTAGATGACTTCTAAGAATTCCTTCTGGCGGGGAGAGTCTCAAATACTTAGAATAACATTTGTTAATATATTCATCCAGCCAGGCTCGCGGTGTACACCTATACTCCTAAGGACTTGAGAGACTGAGGCAGGAGGATCACAAGTTTGAGGCCAGCCTGGGCAACTGAGCAAGGCCCAGAGCAACTTAATGAGACCCTGTCTCAAAATAAGAAACAAAAAGTGCCAGATGCGGCTCAGTGGCTAAACACCCTGGTGCCTAAATAAATAAATACAATATTCATTCCCTTCCTTTGGAGAGTCACATTCCAGCGGCACTGAGCCTCTACTCTGGAAGGCATGGTTTCTGGGCACACTGGCCTCCTAAGGGATGTGAAGAAGTAAGAGACCTTTCACTCGGAGCCCGCCTCTGAAGCTCTGCTTACCGTCACCATGCCGCGTCCTCCCTGGTATAAACCGCACCCAGGTGCTGCCTCCTGGTACCCGCGCACAGTCAGTCAGGGTCGAGACTTGCCCACTCATGAAGTCATACGGCTTGCGCCCTTGAGCACGGCTGCCAAGGAGACCTGCAGGGCGCAGGGCAAAGCACACGAAGTCCCCCTCGCAGTAAGGCACCGGGGCGGGGAAATGGAACGCGGCACCATCCTCTGACGGAGAATGAGAACACCACAGCCACGAAGTACTCCCCCCAGAATCTTGAGTTACGCTTCTTTCTTGAGATGGCCTCCATTTCAGGACAGAATTAGAATATTCGATTAACTCAACTTAATTAAGGACTGGAAACCTTAATTAAGTTGAGTTAACCAGTGGTGCCATTGATTTAGTAGCAATAGGCTGTTAGCTTGGTGTGGGTGATGTCTCTGTCCCTAGTCTGCAGGAAGAGAATGAGCCAAAATATACTATCTGCAGTACTGAGGGTCATACCCAGGGGTGCTTCAGAGCCACATCTCCAGCCACACCCCCATTTTTAATTTTTTTTTTTTAAGGGAGAGAGGGACAGTGAGAGAGAGGGAGATAATCAGCTTCATTAAGCTTTTCACGTGGCTTTTATTGTTCCGATACTTCTTTGTGTACGTGGTGCTGGGGTTTGAACTCGCATCCTTGTGCATGCCAGGCAAATGCTGTAACCGCTGAGCCACCGCTCCAGTCCCCCCATTTTTGAATTTCGAGACAGGGGCTGAGTTGCTTTGGCTTCAAGCTCAATCCTCCTGCTTCGGCCTCCTGCAAAATACGGCCGTGTGGATGAGGTGGAACTGTCAGGAGTCGGAAAGGGAACAGACGCCAATGCAACTGCTGCAGAGAAAGGTTCCATCTTCCCGACTGGCCAGGTGACTACCCGGGGCACGAGGGACACAGGACTGATCAGCAGAGCTGGCCACTGTGGGGACATGAACCTTACCGGCAGCTCCTCTGGAGAGTGTTTCCGATTAGTGGAGAAATGCGTCTGGGTCTGGATCCTCTTGTTTACCGTTGGAGGCTCCCCGCCCCCACAGGGCCTGGGGCTCTGTGGTTTGGAGAAAGATGATTTGCATTTTATGCTGCTCCCTAGAGGACCTAGAGCTGGGGAGGAGTAATGTTAGGCCCTCAATTAAAATGAAGAGAAACCCACAGACTGTGGAAGGGGACCCTCTGCTGATGGGGGTGGGGAGGGTGTGAGACAGATTGCTTCCCAGCATTCCCGCCCTGCTCAGGCCTTTCCAAGTCCACCTGCGCTTCACTGCCTGATCTGCAGGTTCCAAAACAACTGCCCCAATTTCTCCTACGCAGGGACCTCTGTCCAAAGTGCTTCTTAGGACTGGATTTGGGGAGGACCATTCCTTGAGATGATATTCACTTTCAGGAGTATAATAATATAGGAAATAGCAAGCTCTAGCTCCACAACGTAGGCCCTGAAGACAGGCAGGTCACCTCCTGTCTGTCTGTCCTGACTCCTGGGTGGAGTCACAATGGGAGGTTCAGCCGGGAGACCCAGTTCCTGTTCTGTTATCCTGCTTGGAGATAGGCACTGGACACTACCTAGCACCTGGAAGTCACCACCCACAGCTGCACAGAATGTCAACTATCCACACTTGTAGGGAACGGAATCACTCCAACTAATCTTATTCTGAATATTTCTGCAAATAAATTACTTAGCTTGTTAATTTGTGGCCATTTTTTTTTCAGGCAAAAATTGACATCATTGCATTTTAAGGAGACAGGAAGGGAGCTCTTTGGAATAAAAGGAGAAGAGAGTGCAGATCATGGG